>VZSV01000026.1:2325869-2380378 GCA_013398735.1 Nothocercus julius | reverse complement strand
TAAAATAAAATAAAATAAAATAAAATAAAATAAAATAAAATAAAATAAAATAAAATAAAATGCAAAAGAGAAAGGAGAAATACAGTGACGACAGTCTCATACACTCAGGGGACAAAAAGAAAATTGTTCAAAGATAGAACATATGGAGAAAGAAAAAATGACCCCAACCACAGACAGATCACCAAGGCAACACGCAGAAAGCCAAATAAAATTCAAAGACTAGAAATTAACAAGGTGAACTGCTTCAGATCATCACAATTCAAATTTAAAAGTCACAAACATTTTGAATATAAAGCAAACAATCTTTTTCAGCTTAACAAAAATGTTAATTTTCCACAAAGGCCATTTTCCAACTCAAATCTCCTAATGTCAGCTAATGTCAACCAGCCCTAGTTGTGCATTCTAAGCCCTTAGAGCAAAACATAATCTACATGCATCTGAAATGAGAACATCTTTGTGCAGACCTTAAGCCAAGAGTAACCACGGAACTTATCGGAGGTGAGAGAAAATCAGTGAGAACAGGACAGGAGCACTTGAGCAGGCTTGTCATGTCAGATAGTGCCCAAGGAACAGTGATATGGGTCAAATATCTGTAATATCTGTAATTCATCATGACACCTTCAAAATAATGCTGTACATCTCCTCCTATGCCCGCTGCTCCAACAGCTTCCACGAGGGCAGCCTAAGAAGATGCCTTCCCCAATATGCAGCTGCACACTAGGTTAAACATGCTGTTTGTAGAGCCCTCCAGTGCTTTCCAGGTCTTTGTCAAATTCATCTCTAGCTGAGCAGCCAAATCACTGCGCAGAATAGCAGATATGCGGCTGGACAGGGATGTCCACGTTTTAAGTCCACTTCCGAAATGGAGCTCACAGGAATCCTCACCCTTGTGGCACTGCTGTCACTTCATGCTCACTATTTTGTTCTGCACATGGTCCAGATAAGTAGAAAGTTTCGCCAAACCAGCACTCCCCTCCCCAAAAGTCTGCACTGACAGCACAGAGAGTGCACTCCCTCTGTGCACTAAGGCCCTTGCTCAGGAGAAGGAGCAGAAAGCTTTTAACCCAACTCTTTGGTCTCGCCTGCCACACTGTGATTAGATGGGTTTATCATTCTGCACTCAGATCTGCCAAATGGACAGGTCAATAAAGAGCTATCAGCAATTAGCACCACTGTAACTGCCTGGCACGTTATTATTTATTCAAGTGGACCAGTCAAGATGCCTGGGGAATAAGCAGTCTCCAGCATATAAAGACATAGGAGGACGGGGGAGGAGAGATGGGACTGCTCATTTTGGAGACTACCCTTTCTCTCTCCCTCCGCTGCTCTCACAGCTTCAAGGCACCTGAGCGTGTGTGCATCAGGTCCCATTGCAGAAACACGAGATTCACAGCAGAGGCCAGCTGCCACGGGAGGTTAATGCACTTCTCTCACCTTTGGAGTCACAGAATAAATTTGTCAATCTCAGGGTATTCCCATGCAGATTTTTATGTGCTTTGGACCTATACATTCATACTGTCACCAGCTTCGCTTTCTTCACCCAAAGGAGTTTTCATGACTGAAGGAACTGGCAATGTCACAGACCAGGATTTAGCAGAGTGGGGATCGCTACGGGGGCAGAAACGGGGAAAACAAACACAAATCAAAGACTTGGATGCACGAGCAAAGACACACGAGACAGCTGCGATGAGAACGGCTGGAAAGATGCCAGCCCAGACTGAGCAGCAGGACAGAGCTCTCTGGAGGCCTGAAGCTCAGGGCAACGATGTAGGAAACTGCTGTGACCCAGGACCAGCAACACCACAGCTTCCCTTCACCTTCCTAAGCAGCGGAGAAAAAGCGCCGCTTTATGAAAGTGCCACAGCATTTCAACAAGGAAACTAAACATTTTAAGAGTTGATTTTTTAAAATACATTTTTAGCTATATCTAAATATCTACCTCAGTTGCTTTTGCTTTATTGGTATTATCTTGAGACAAGACTGCTTCCCACTTTGGAATGCATCAGTGTTCAGCTTAGCTGTGGGAATCATCCTGCAGGAAAGAGACAGGATTAATTTTAAAAAGAGCCACCCAGTATTAACTTTTTTTTATGCTAGTGGTTACTGTTCTTTCTCCCTGCTGATACTGGTGATCCAAGTAAGCCTGAAGGACAGTTCACGTCTCGCCCGAGCCTCACACGCAGCTGTAAGAGCTCAAGCATGAAGGGAAGCAGTAGGTACATCCTGTATCCCGGCCATAGCTGCTTCTCTGCTACTTCACCCAGCTGGAGAAGTTTGGCTTCACTACCCCCTGGCTGCATTAACCCAGGTTCAGGCAAGCTCAGCATGAGACTTTTCAGCCCCAGTAATACAGCCAGAGGGAATCATTTTGGACGCTGTCATTAGTGCAAATACATAACCTTCGAGTTCTTGGGGTAATTTCAGTCCTGTTTTGATAGCTGGTAAAGAGTCTATTGTGTACTGACCTGAGGCAATTGCAGCAGGATATTCTCAAATCAATCTCAGTTAAGCCCAATAACTCCCCCCATCTCTGCCTCCCTTATTCATATCCAGCAACTGGGCATTGTAAGTCAATGATCATTGACAATATGACACATGGATCTACACACCTAGCAAATCTAGTATCTGCTGAACTGACAGTGTGGGATCCTGGGCACCATCAGCCAGAGAAGACATCGGTTCCAGCTGCCAATAGATACGTCCTTGCACAGACCTTGTGTGACTCACCAGTGGCCTGAGGGTGCAGCAGAAATCAATCACAGTCCTTCGGCGAGCAGAGTTATCCCTACCCTTCAACAGCTTCCTCTATTCCTTTGCTATGGATGGACTCATTAGAAGTCCTCTTATAGGTGTTTATACAGCAAACAGCTAAAGCTTTAAGGAATTAGCAGGATGGTAGGGTTTTGTTGTTGTTGTTTGCTCTTTTCTGACAGAATCAGAGATCTTGCTTCTTTATCAAAGCCCGCAGGGCCAAATGTTTGAAACTTCTCATTGATTCTGTGGTTGCCTTTTCTGCTCTTGTTTGCAAAAAGCCCTTTAAATTTCTGCTACACTTCAGGAGGGCATTTACTGTGTCACTTTTGACTACTCTGGGCATCCATCCTCTGCACCAGCAGCTTATCCCTCGTGTCAAAGAGGACATCTGATACTTTCCAAGAGGCAGGTTTACAGCAAGGATTTGCTTGCAGTTGAGGAGCAGGGCCTCCAAGAGAGGCACAGAGCTGTCCAGCACTCCTGCTTTACTCAAATGCACCTACGGGGGACACTTCTGCTGACTGACAGGCGCTCTGGCCAGACCACAGCTACCCCCAGATCCAGTGCTACCAACAGGCAGACATTTAGGACAGCTGAGTGTCAAGCCTTAGGTCTAGACTCAGCTCAGGCCCTTACTCTCTAAACCCACAAACATCAATCAGTAATGAATGCTGACACCCGTTTGCTTGAAGCAGGCACAAAATGACAGGCCATTTCGCACAGCCCAGCGAGGAGCCATGGGGCAGGAACAATTTTGCATTAATGTGGGTCTGGACTGCAGCTGAGATGGTTGTCCTGGAGTGAAATGACCCCACTCTCAGTTCTAATGCTTCATGCTATGAAACCTCCCATCATTCGCTTTGTAGACTAGCAAATTAACATCAGGAAAGACACTATCGCATTTCCCTGAGCTTCCTCGAGCCCGAATGTGGGAGCAGAACATGAGAGCACTGCGAGTGTGGACTGGGCAATGGGAAAAGATGCAAAGTGAGAAGGAATCTGCTCAAAATAACAGTAATAAACCTGAAAAAAATTCATTCTCTGTCTACATATAGTGGTGGTATTGACAAACCACATCTGCGTTGCTTATTCCACAATTACAGTATCAACCATACTTTCTGAAGCAATAAATGCTATCGGTATAGACTCAGATTTGAAATTACTTTCGCTGAGAGAATGAAGGTTCGAGTGCTTTCTCCAGAATATGCCACATCTGAGACATTAGCATCGAGCAACACTGCGAATGTGCCGCAGTCCTTCATGGCTCTCAGAATAGCACATGATCTCTGCTAAGAGGGCTCTGCGATTTGCCGGTCAGAACCTCAGCTTAAAAGGGACAAAATAGCCCTGAGTTTGTTTCTTCATTACAGGCTATTCACCCCTCATCACAGATCCCGTGGCACAGGCTTGTGGCTTAGATCTGCAAGTAGCTCACTGGAGACACTGAAGAACTCGATGCTTTTGCACAACTGCACCTGCTCACCGCAGAGTGCAGGTTATCTCATCACACGAGTGCTTCCTTCCCCTAGGCAGGGCTGGTTAACCTGTGCAGAGACTGACACGCACACTTCTGAGAGGGAACTGCAAGGTGTTGAATTATAGGACGTGGCTGACACAGGCAACACAACCAAAGCAGGGCTGATCACAGCTTTGTAAAGAACAGGCGCTCCCGAAGATCTGTAATTGGAGGGCTCATTCCTTGCTTCCCATCCAGCACTGTCAGAGAAGGAAAACTGCTGGAGTCTGGCCCATTTGAAATCATCTGTTTGTGTTCTACTATGGAAGTGGCTACAAAACCTCATAAAATAGTAACTAGTGAAAATGCTTAGTTCAGTCTGAATTGCTTTGAGGTGATCAGCAAGAAACTGAAATAATGGAGCCTGAACTAATGGAACATTCCCCGATATCTGCTTTTTGTACCTCCCCTGCAGCAGGAAGCCTGCATTTTGTCATTCTCGCTTTCCTGAACAGAGCTACCTCTTTTCTTATGCATTTCCTCATGCCGCTTATTTGTCTGCCCTGAAATGCCAGCACCAGCACACGCATGTCTTGCAATACACACATTCGAGTATATTAAACACACAGCAACTCAATAACCAAGAACTAGTTAGGAAAAAAAATGTCACCTTCTGCCACTATGAGACAGAGGCTTCAGAGAAACAGTTTTTTATTTCCATAACGATCCATGTTTCTAGTTCTGCTCTACCACTTAGGAGCAAACACAGAGAGACGCAGCAGTCAGGCCTGGCAGAGCATTTTGTCCTATTAACGGAGATGCTGCCTCTATTCTGACCCAGACAGGGAGTCAAACAGCTGATTTGGGCTTTGCGAGTTTCCACACGCGTGGACCAGTAGGCCCTTTACCTCAGCAATACATCCTGACACAGAGAAAGACTGGGTTTTCATTTTCAAAATGCAATTCCTCCCTAGGAGGAAAAGCCCCTTGCAGTGAGGGCTTGGGGCGGTTCCGAGGTGTTTTTGCTGGTGGAGCTCTGGTTAAAGAGAATCGATTTCCATTCTATCTTCCACATCCTAGCGCCAAGTAACACCCATATGGAGAGCATCTTTTTCTCTATTTTTTTCTCCAGGAGCTCTACCTGCCAGCATTTGTCACGTTGCTATTCGTATTCTTGTCTTATCCCCCTTTTCAGACTGATGCCACCGACCTCCAAGCAGGAAGCTTAAGGCCTCCTAAAAAGGCCCACAGGCCCTAAAAACATACACGGACATGAAGAAAAGAAAACTGCCCTTAGTCACATAGAGCGAGCTGAGATTTCTACAACCAGCAATTAAAAGGATGCCCTGATTGCCTTTAGTCAGTGTATTTCTCACGCAGACACACACCACCATATACTAGAGAATATCCATTTGCAGGAGTAGTTTTCAGGCATAAGGCTGAGAAGGCCCCTAATTTTGTGGTCATTCCTAAACTCTCTGAGCGCTTCGGGGCAATGTCTATTCACTAATGAAGCTCTTTGTGTCCTGTCTTATTTCACATTCTATTTGTGTGATTCAAAATCTAGCTCAAGAATTGGGCAGCAATTTAGATTTTAGATTCAGAGTGTGGGTTTTTTGTTTGTTTGTTTTTTCCCTCCTTTCCTGGAACGGTGGATTCCCTTTATTTTGTTCTAAGCCCTAGATTTTTTGGCTGCTGGGGGTAGTTGACATTAATGTCAAAAGAGAGAGAACGTGCGAGTATTTTAAGGATGACATTAAAAAAAAAATCTAAAAATACACTATGGCTGGAATCACAGGAGTCCTGATAAGACCAAATTGAATATGTATCTAAGCAGCTTGCATGAATGGGAAGAAATAGAAAGAAAGGAAAATCCAAATAATTTCTTACTGGGCAGCATCTTCCTTAAAATAACCTGAAAGTCTGAGAGCTGTAGAGGAAACCAGGCAATTTCACAGCAGTTCCTATGGGAGATGGTTGTTTTCCTGAGTCTCCTAATTAATTATACATGCTAACGAAGAGATGTAATGTGGCTTTAAATACAATAAAATAAAATAACAAAATGAAGAAAGATACGGGGAGGGAACACAAAATGATCTCGCTAATCCAAATTTGAACTAATTCCGCTTTAATCTGAAGCAGATAGGAAAATGGCAAGGCCTGCTGCTTGTCACATTCACCAGATATGTCCCCTGTCTTTAACTGATGGAACATTTCACTGCTGACCTCCGGTGGGAGGAGAACATTTCTTTTAGTGCTGTCGAGTGCAGCTTCAACAGATCTTAGTACTTGCTACAATCTGCTCCGCAGCCATCGCTCCATCAGCCTGAACAAATGAGATGATTTGTGTCTATACCCTTTAATAATCCTCCTTCCCCTTTTTAGGGCAGGAGCGGTATCCAGCCCTTATAAGCTGCAATGACCTTCCCTAAGATAAGGCCAGACCAAGCGACAAGACAACTTTTGGCTCATGGAGATAAAGGCAAAAATCTTTTCAGTCACCTGATTTAGAATAGTTGATTTCTGCCTTGCAAATCTCATGTGTTCTGAGCCACAGCCCTGAGTAATATATGGAGTTCCCAGAAACCATGTTCATCCTCCATGTGGTCTCTTCCCCTTCTTTCAACCTTCTAGAGTGTAGCCTGCAGCTGGTCTTCATTTGCTGAGTTTTAGTTGGATTTCTCTAATACAAAAAAAAAAACCCTGGTTACCCTTGACTCCAGTTACCAAAACAAAAATAGAACAGCATCATATCCCAAGAGCTGCACGAGCCCATCTTATGAGCAATCCTCTCCTGTCCCCGCAAGCAGATGCACTTCGTACCTTGCATTATGGCAGTAAATAGTCATATCCCAGCTATCCCGGACCAGGGCTGGGAACTTCTTCCACTGCCAGGGGCTGTTTCCAGAAAAGGCTTTTCGCAGCAACTTAAATGCCCCCATGGAGCAGAGCTATGGTAATACAGTTCAAGAGGACTCTTCTCTTTTCTCAAGCAGAACTTCAGATTTCAAGTGAGAGACAGCCCTTCCAACTGAATCTGAATATTAACGGGCAGCTCAGGTCCTGGGGCACACATAGCACAGACTGGGCTCTGCACTTACATACGCTTAGATATTGGCCATATACTGAAGGCCCAGAGAACACCCTGTAGCACGTTCTCACTGAGGGGAAAATTATGTAAATCAGAACAGTCATCTTTAGATCATAAAGAAATGGCAGCATAAAACCCCTCGTAGTTGCCTTCCACACCAGCAAGGCAGGATCCAACAGTCTTGCCAGACTGAGCCACTGTGCTTAAGGCAGCAGGAAATCAAGACCCCTTAAAGAAGTCATCAGCTCTTCATGTCTTCCAGTTCTTTCCATTACTACAAGGGCTCTCCATCACTTGGCTTTGTACTGTCAGATGCTTTTCACCCATTGACTAAGAAATCAATTCTTCCCTCCAAACACCACCTGAACTGAAGGTTTTTGGATTTTCAAGCAAGCATCTCCGTGACTCACCTCAGACTGACAAGGATGTTATGGACATATACGTAAAGTCTCTTTAGCCAATACTCCTGAGTATTTTGCTAATCAGTATTACCGAATTTCCTCTGTCTTCTTCCTCTTCCACCCATCTATTCTCTCTTGCCTCACATAAGCAGTGAGATCCTGGGGGAAGAAACAGCCCTTCTGTTTGAGCCTGCTGATGCCTAACAGCAGGGTCCCGTCCACAACTAGCCCTCTGCGATGCTGCAGACTGCAACTGCGAACAGCAACAGTAACAACCACAGCCCCTGCGTACTCTGGCTCGCCTTCCTGGGGACTGGCTCTCAGGACGTAGCTGGCAAGTTTATCTGAGTCTCCTTTTACAAGAAACCTAGGGGAAAGAATTGTCTCCCATGCAGAGGGGATTATTTTGCCCATTCCCTCATGGCAGCAGACCCTGGATGCTCTTTGTCACTTTGAGTCTAGATCAGATATGCCCCTCATGTGATTGCCAGTTGGCAACTTCTATGTCTCTATAAAACAAAGGAATTGAAATGAGCATGGATAAAAACAAAGATACTGTCTGAAACTGGATAAAAATAGTGGCAGTTGAATATAAACAGTCATGGAAGGAGGAATGGACTGAAACCACCAATTAACCTCAAGTAGGTCAAAGAATGATCGCAGGTTAACGCATTCTAGTCACAGATGACAAGGACCGAATTTAAGGCAACGGCCTAAAAGGAAATCATTGCAGCGCACGCCCAAACCCTCGTGTCAATCGGCCTTCTGAATTAAGGCTTTTAAGGCTCACCATTTCTAGCAAACCACAGTGCCATGCACAGCACAGACCGGATATCTGCAGTTAAATTTCACCACGTCAGTCGTACACAGAGCTATGTGAGCAGCACACAGCAAGGACCCCTCCTCTCTTCTGACTTCCCCAATAAATTACTGATTGCCTTCGTGACTGTTGCTAAGCAAAGCTTGGTAGGATTAAATGTACTGTCCTAACTAACAGCTCTAGATTTGGATTTCCTAGGCCAGCTGACGCACCTCCGGTTCTCCTGACCAATTTGTGACAACGCAGCTATTTCTCCTCGCAGAACTCCACCTCATCACCTCTCTTCTTGTTTTAGAGCATCTTCGCGCACTGTCATTTGTAGTTTTCTCATCTGCGACAAGTTCTAGACTGAAACTCGCTGCACCAATTTAAGCTCCTGCTCTTTACTCTTTAATCTAACACACTAGTGTTTTCTTCCTTTGCCACTTGCTCAATATACCAACATTAAAATCTGCTAGGTGGGCTCTCTCTGCCTGATTTTTATGATCTGAAAATTGCAACAAAACAAGTGTGCTGCATGCTCCCACATAGCCACCAGGACTTGCATTGCAAAGAATACCGAAGTAGAGACCTTTTCTACTGCCATTTCTCTACAGATTAAACTGCTGCTTTGATTTTATAAACAGCAATTCCTCAGTTATTTTCACAGTTCCTTACCAGTCCAGCATGCCTTGACAAACACGCTTGTTGAATCATGCATAGAAAGAAATAAAAGAAGAAATACAGGATTTTTTGGAACTACACTTAAATTTAATGCTGCCTCCCATTCTTCCAATATATGAATGAACTTTTTGTTCACAGGATTTTGGAGAGGCTGTAAAGAGCAAGAAAGAATTGACAGACATTCTCCGTTCCGTTTCACTCACTGGCTCCCCTCAGATTACCAGCAAGGAAACTCTAACGAAAAACAAGTTCTGTGCAAAGGGACCCTAATGGATGGCTACCCCCTTTTTCACTGGGTGTTTTTGAAGTTTAGCCTTCCAGGAGTCACAAGCAGTATCTGCTGCCTCACCACGGCCCAGTTTCTCTGCAGGCCTGGGCACAGCTCCAACCCCAACCTCGGAGGTCACTTGGCTCAGGACGTTTACGCCTGTCTCTCTGCACTCAGGACGATGCCAGGCCAGTCACGGCAGGGAAGGGGGCCACCGGTCCAGGTGGACATGGGGAGAGGTGAAAAACATTAGCTGAAAGAGGAGCCTGCTCATCGACTGCCACGACTAACCAAGCTCTCTCCAGATCAAAACCAATGAGCAAACATGCTCATTATTTACTCTTCTATTTTGCATATATTTACTCTTCCCTTTTAACAGTGTGAACAGAAAACAAATGACCTTGCTGTTGTGCAGCCCCACATATTCCAAGCAATTACTTTCTTCTCTCCAAAGTGCAGCATCTGGGCAATCGCTCTGCCCTACTGCCTTGCCAACCAGCTGGATTTCTACCTCTGGAACAGGCAGGCTTCTCCCTTTGCTTCTGATTCTGGCACCTTTCTCCCAGGCTTCTCCATAAGAAGGGTCACATACAGACTGCAATGCACAAGACCTATGTTCTGCTTCTCCCTGCTCAAGAGGGGTAAAATAAAAGTTACGGCAAATCTCCAGCTGGGTTATGTCTGCTGAATAACACAAAAGCACAACAGTAATCTATGACCATTTTTACTGCAGTATTCCACACTTCCACCCCAGCAAAAGGACCAAGACAATGAGAATTAGGCAAGAGGTTCTCCAGGACAGAAGCACTCTTCTTGCAACAGCTGAGAAAAATCAGGTGTGAGCTGTCATCCCCTGCTGCTGCTTTAAGAACCTTTTTCAGTTCACAAAAGCAAAACGGCATCAGAGCTAACATACAGACACATTTTGATCATTCTCTTCTATATTTTTTCCCTGTCTGACAAATGAGATGTTACTTCAAGTGGATTCTCTACTTATCGGTGTGGCTGCTTGTTTCACGTTTGGTTTTGCAGACTCTCTACTCTAAGGAGCCAGAGTATGAGGGAGTGCCAGCTAATACTCGAATAAAGCAGTCTCTGAATTCTGAAGATGAAAAGGAGAAAAAGGAGAAACGTGTCTTTGTACAGATATGCCAAACTTTGTCCTGAAAGCAGCATACTTGCTTCTCGGAAGCACTTCCAGTCCATTTTAAAGTCTTCACCAGTGCTTTTTTGTTAGAGGGAGGGGTTGCTACTAATTCTTCTCCACAGGCATGGCACTTTAAGGGTCCTTTAAGCAAGTTCGTGGAATTTACATCACGTGGTGCTTTGAATCAACTCGCCGTATATCTTGTTTTAAGAATCACCTTGTGTTAGGCAGGCTACTCCATTTTCAAAGTAGAACAAGCTTCTTTGCATTATCTGTAAGTTAGGACTTGAATCTGGCTCTATTCTCCTCCCCCTGCCAAAACCTAATTCAGGAACTACTCGGTCTATATTACTTTGGTAGCACTGTCCTCTCCAAATGCAATTAATCTCACCTGAAATAGAAACTGTGCACTCAAGTTCCCTTCCTCCCCCATGACTATGCATTAAGTGTCTAAAACTGTATCTCCTAGACAACTCTATTACAGGCTTCATCAATATATGGCTCACACCTTCCCAGATGCTTCTGTCCTCTGTTACAGGCTGCTTCAGGACACTCCATGCTGGAGGCACCTACACAGACCATCACTTAGAGATCTCACTAACTGTACACACAGAAAGTGACCGCTACTGGGTCTAGAAAGCAGCAGGAATTAGGCCTGGGACTAGTTCTTACAAGCTGCAGATCTCTTTGTGAGCTATGCCAATCTCTTATGAAATACAAAAGAAACTACAAAAAAGGCAAACTACTGAAACATTGCTTATTCTATAGTTACTCTGGAAGATACAGAAAAATAAAAGAATAAAAATCTGCTAAAGTACTAAACACATTTTTTGGAAAATGCACTGGAACTTGCTCTTAAGAAACCCTCTTGCTTTTCCAGCCGCAACGACCATTGCAAGCCGAGGAGAGACTTGGGTTACAACTTGTAGCAGCCGCTGCAGAAGGGCATTGGTGGCACGGTGAGAAACACAGGGAAGTTTGTCACAGTGCAAGCTAGCACACCGAGAGGTGACATTCACACAGACTGCCACGCTCGCCACAGCTGTGTCTAGAAATAGGTAGCCATCCACCACACTAAGCACAGCCGCTCATTTAGTAGAAGACAGCAGATGAGCAGCTCTGAGCAGAAGCCCCAGCTCCTCTGCAGTCCATGAAAGAAATCACAGTGCCTCCTTAGGGCCAGGTTTTCATCTCTCAAGTCTGTGAGCTGGCTTCGTTCATATCAAATAGAGCTAGCGGTGGAAGACGGCGTTTTGTCTAAACCCTTGCAAGACACACAGCTGAGCTATGGGACTCTAAAGAGCTAGGAAGTGCTGCCTGAGTACCACTGGTTTGGCTTCACCTGAATCTCCATCCTTAGCAAATAAAATGTGACACCTTCACCCCCTTTTTTAGGTGTCATTTAAGTTTAAAAAAAAAAAAACACTCCACATTATCTCTGACCATTTGTGCATAACTTGGATTGCAAGGGTAGGTTGTGCAAAAGACCATGAAAATTACAAAGTTGTAAATGAGAACACAGTATATCTAAAAAAAATATCTGACTCTTGTTCATGTTACCATTAAATCTTTTGTCTCTTTTTCTTTGGTTGGAGGACAGAGACAGCCTTTGAGCCTGCAGGTCACCTGTCTTTTAACTAGGTGCACTTCTACCAGAGAGAAAGAATAAAGGGAAATGAATCAAACAAACAAAAGACAGACACAACCTTCAGCCTTTTGTTTCCATAACATCTACCGATTCTTCACCAACTCCCCATCTGTTTTTTTCACTGCATTTAGAAAGTCACTGGAGAATGTTAATGATCTGGTGGCGAAGCAGCTATTGGGAATGAAGAATGAGCAAGTGACGGAATGAGGGTGCGCAGCTAATGATTTCCTACACGAGCTGATTAAACACTGCCCTTCTGTCCCTCACCACCTAATTCTCTCCACTGCTGATTTATTGGGGGCGGGGGGAACCTCCATGTCTGGTTCCTGCAGTTTTATTAACTAGTGCAATTTTAACGCCACAAGAGACTTTTTTTCCCAGCTTCTAATTTTCTTATAATGAGGATGACAAAAAAAGAAAGATAGTAAGACATCATCGCAAGGTCTTTGCTTAAAGCAGGAAAAAAGGCAGTGGGGGAAGTTAGTCCAAACAAACAAATAGAAATACCAAGGAGGGCATCAGGTTCAGCACTTGGGATCCTGTTTACGATGAGAAAATCATTACTTCACAGAAATCATTATCCTTTTCTAGGTACAGAAGACGACAAGTACAAGTTCCTATAAATGGAATCTGTCTGGTGCTATTTCAGTGTGTTTAAAAATAGTTCCACACCTCATTTTCCTTAATGCAGCAATGCCTGCTGATAGACCCTTTCCAGTAAAAGATTCATGACAGTTCCTGAAAAACTAAGAGGAGGGGACAGGGAAAACTACCTTATTTATTTTCTTTTTTAATGCGTTCTTTTCAAAATCAGGCTCAATCCTCCACGGAGACGCAAAGGGCAGAGGAGCGAAGCTGTAGTTCGCTTCGTCGAGCTGCGGGAGCACGGAGGGCTGCTCTGCGCAGCGCAGCCCACGCCAGGCGCACGAGCTCCCGACGTGCCGCGGGAAAAGCTGCAGTCCAGCAGCGCCGCCCAACTCCCGCGATTCCACACAGGAGCAGGAGATTCTCCTAGTGGGACTCAACGCAAGAGCTGCAACAGGTTTCTATCCACTCAGAAGAACCAGCAGCCCATGAAGCAGGAATTTGCAGCAGCATAGATGGCATTACTGATACCAACCATTAGCTTAATCTAAGGTGGCCAGTTAGGCATTGCCTATGTTGCACAGAGAGGCTCATCCCTTGCAGAGCTTGTCCTCCTGCACCCAGCACCTGGCCATTTCCTTACCTGTGCTGTCAGGCAACTGCTTACAGCAACCAGAGCTGCTAGTGAAGGAGGAGAGGTAGAGATCAATAGCCAGAAGTAGCACTGGATACTTGAGTATGCAGCATGTGAAAATCATGAACATCTGAAACCAACCAATGTTTTTCTGTACATTTGAGTTATTCAAAATAATCCATATTTTCCTACATGCAGTTCTTCAGGAGCAAACTGGAGTGTGTAAGCCCAATAACAGGGCCTGCAGTACCAAGTGAGGACTTCAAAGTTTTCCAGTTTGCTGGAGAAAATATTTTTATCTGCAGTACATCCTGTTAAAGGAGAATTTCATCTTGCCCAGAGCTTTTGACATCCTGGCTGCAGAAACAGTGGTGAAAGCAATGAGCTTCAACAGGCAGAAACAAGGAACTCCATGAAATCCCATGGAGCTGTGCCTATTTAAATCAGACAGGAGTCTGGCCCAACAATTTCATGAGCTTGATACTGGGTTGTAATTGAAGATGTGATTAGAGCTGTCAGAGAAGATCAGTGAGGAAAACAAACGTAGACTTTTTTTTCCCCTGATTTTCCTCTTGAGATCTACTGAACATATGCACCTGAATTTTCAAAAGCAAGAGAAACAAAGCTGGCCTAGATATCTCCTCAGTTACGGGGGCCAAAAATATTATGTCATATATGCTGACATGTATATTTTTTTTAATTCTTCTAACTCTCTCCCCACCACACGCACCTCTTTTTTTTCTCTCCACTCTTCTTGACACAGACACAGACTATCATTCTGCAAAAATACTTCCTATCCTGCTTTCTCTTCCCCAGACAGATATACAGATGATGCAATTTCCCCTGCCATCATTTCAGAAAGAAAAGCTTTTGATAAATCTCAAATTGCAAAGGCATTCAGCCCCCTCACTCCCCGCGGCTTCTGCTTTGAGAATATACTACAGCAGAATGAAATCCAGAAGAGGAGGAAAAAGGTGTGTGCGCGAGAGAGAGAAAGAGAGAGAGAGAGAGAGAAAGAGAGAGAGAAAGAGAAAGAGAGAGAGAGAGAAAGAGAGAGAGAGAAAGAAAGAATGATATGAACAGCAAAAAGGGCAGAACCAGATTTTCCTAGAGTTCAAACATTCACGTTGACCAAAAGGTCATCCTGGCATAGAAGGAAAATGAAGAAGTTCTAAGCGGAAGGCAACAAAGAAACTCTTTGCATGGAGATACTAATGCCATTAATAATCATGCAACTGAATATTCACATCGTAATAGAAGATGCAAAACTGTTCTACAATAAAGGACTTAGTGCTGCACGCCCAGTATGCACACAGCTGGGAAATCAGACACTCAGAGCTGACAGGAGCTCAGAGTGTTTCTTTCTGTATTTATACAATGTCAAACTACTATGTTCCCAAACCCTAATTGGGGTCTGCAAGCCCTATTATAGTAATGATAATAATAGTAGCTATTTAAGTCACTGCAAATAACATACATTAGTGTGAGTCAATCAGAAGCCTCCTCAGCTCTGTATCAACAGACTGTGTGCAGAAAGGTTTTTTTTAAAAAAGAACGATATACTTTTCTGCATCCTGTTCTGCTCCTATGGATGCCAGCAGCAGAACTCATGTTGACTTCACTTACAGCATAATAGCACTTATAAGAAGGCAGTATTATTTCCCTGTTGACAGTTCAGTCTTTGGGCAGTACCATAAATAAAAGCTCTGCATTCTCTTCTATGTCTTTTACCCCAGTGCCCAGAAAATTCAACTCTTGGATTTACAAGCAGTACAAGACAGGTGGAACAGTTTTGACACAAAATGGTGCACGGCACAATTCTGGTTATTTACAAGTGACAGGGCCAAATGACAGGGGAACAGTTCACACTGGCAAAAATTCATGGAGAAAATAAGGTAATAAAAGCCTTATTTTTGTTCTCAAGTAATTGCATAAAGTTTTGAGAGAGCTGGTCAGAAGTCCAAATTTCCAGAATTTCACCAAATTAGAACAAAACTAAACTGCTGTGATTCTTCCCCCTGAATTAGATAGGAGAACTTACATATTCTGCTTTGTTAATAATGACAGGGCAGGAAAAAAAATGGAAAAATGATAAAAAATAACGCAATATGAAGCAAACAAACAAACAACCCACTTTCCCAAAGGATTTGTCAAGAACATCTTTTATAGACAGATTCTTGGAAAACTTATTTGATTTCCTGAAAAAGGCTCACTTTATCAAAGCTGCATTTTCTCATGGCAAATGGTTTCAATTGTGTTTTCTTGAACAGCAGTATGTCATATCGCGTACGCAAGCCACAGCTAAGCACTGGTGAGTCCCATGCTTGCTCAGGTACTTACAGCATCATTTGTAGCTCCACCATTCCAGCGGCAAATATTTTGATTTCATTATTCAGATACTGCACAATAGGGCCCAAATAGCTAACAAATAACAAATCAGAGCTAATCTGCACTTCCACCTTCCACCTTTCTGGGATGCGCCTCATTCACCCAGCTGCCTTGCACTTCCTCAGACTTGCATCCTGCACAGAGTTGCCAGTCAGGATTAAAACCACAGTGCTAATTTTTAGGGCAGAAAACATGGAGTGACAGAAGTTACTAATGCCAGTTGTAGAAAACCCATAGAGCGTACGTATAGAGCAATAGGCTCTATATTCAGAAGACGCAGCGTTGCCTGCCCTTGCCTTCTGAGATGCTGTATGGGGCGTTCTTGCACTTTTGGCAGATGAGCAGAAAGGTCTGTGGACAGATTCTTGAGGAATTCCTAAGGAAAAATTACATGGAGCACTACCATAATGGTAATTACTTACTGAGGTTTTAGAAAACAGCATGTCCCAAGGCACCTGCCACCCTTCCATTCATATAAACCTTACAAGGCTACTAGTTAAAGGTTTTTGCTGCAGTCATCGCATGTCTGCTGGTCTGGTTTGAGATGCACTAACAGCAGTCAGGATCTCCACCAGAAATACTCTAGGTGTTTCCAGTTCTCTTGGAAGTGCCACCTTTGCAACAGATCTTTCCTGTCAAAGATTACTGAACTCCCTTCTTCCTCCTTTATTGCAGGAGGGTTCTTAATCTTCTAAACTCCTTGGAAAAGTTCAGATCAGGTTGGTACAGGGTAGAGCAAACTCCGCTGACTCGAGTCAAGCCAACATGGGCTGGGCCCTCTCTGCTGTCGTCTCTTCGGAGAGCAAAGGGAGACCCTCATCCGGCAGCACATTTAACAGAAGGACAGAATTAGGAATTTGCAGGAGGCTTTAACCAGGTTATTTGTCCTGTAGAGTGGTATTACCCTCATATGGTGAAAGATAAACTTGTCCCTTACTCACAGCATATCATATTTTGGAGGATGAAATGCCGGGGGTAAGGAAGCCCACATCGGTAAGAGAAGGAAGCACAATACTAACACAGCACCTTTCTCTGTGCTGCCAACAGCCTTTTCCTTCCACTGCCTGGTTAACTGGCCTGTTCTTTCTCTTGCTCCATCTCCCACCATCTTCAGAAGCTCTCAGAAATGACCAGGTAACACTAGAACCAGGAGAGGAATATACGGCTTCACCTCCAAGCTAGCAGTAGCTGAGAATAATTAAACATCATACAGATCACTTCAAACTACTGACATACACCAGAGAAAATACAAGAACTCTCAAAACACCTTGCTGTGGGGCCCAGGATTTATTGCTCCCATTTTAAAAGACAACAAAATCAAATTAAAAAGATGTTTGCTGCATCCAAACACCCATTTTCAAACACTCATGGGAAAACTCTTTGCAAGGCTTCTCCTCCCTCCCCCAAAATTTTGATGCAATTGGCTGACAGATTCAAATGGTATCAGGGAAAGATAAGTAACATTATCACTAAGGCTACTTTTTTTTTTTTTTTTTTTTCTCCCCAAAGGAAATTAGTGATCTGCAGGTCCTGCTGATATTCACCACTATCCCTGTTGGTTAGAAAAGGTGGGGTGTCAGCAGTCAACAAAGGAATAATTGCCTCCTGATTTCTCAAGCTGATTGATATGAATCATGTTTGAAAACAGAAAAATAGTCATAGAAGGCATGCTGTCCTGATTTAACACTTTCATGTGACAAGAATTTAGACTGCTTTACTTTCAGCCTTTACCTTCAAGCACCAGCTTTTCTTCAAACATTAGCTATGCATTCATTAACATTCCCCTTAACATACAGGAAAATAAAGAATGACAAACCATGACTCATTTACAGAGTGTGACAAAATAAACCGTGTCTGACGCCAGACAAGGAAATCCAAGGAAAAAGCATTAACAAGTAGTGCAGTGGAATGGGGCAAACAGGATGCTTACAGATTATTTTTACCTAGCATCACACATCTAGGTAAGGGGTTGGCTCAGGGCTTGGCTTTACTCCTTTTAGATCTAGAACTTAGGATTCCCTCTCTCCATTTAATCTGGATCTACAGTATGAGATACTAAAGATGAGACAGAAAGACTGATGCTTCAGTGTTCTACCACAATTTATTGCTTAGTTTTTCACAAACTGTCCTCTGATTTATGTAGTTTGTGGTTGTGACCCTGAACTGCTCATTAATTTGGAAGGTCACTTGGAAAGGAAATTTTCTGCCTGCTTCCACTACACAGCTGCTACATGCACCTTTAAGTTTTCCTAGTACTCAGAGAGACTGGGACTTATCACTGATAATTACCAGACACAGACACACACATATAATGATATTTTTCTATTATTTTGCCATTGAGTTAAGCAGCCTGAGAAGACAATGAAAACTGTTAGGGTAGATGATGTACAGACACGGAAAGCTTTGACACAAGAGCAAAGTTCCCTAGGGAAACACGCTCCTCTGTTCTGTATCTTTGCAGATGGTTACCTCTCGTAGTCATTGTGGAACAGCCACTGCATCATAATCAGCTGAGTTTCATTCACACCAAAGAATAAAGTGTGATATCTCTTTCCAAGCTCATGAAGAGATCATTCGAGCACCACACACCTATTTTAGTTTTTGGCAAGTGCAGGCATACAAAGGAAAGCCATCTTTGCTTAATACTGGTAAACCACTACTTGCAGCTCTTTGAGGGGATGATGCCATCACCCCTTACGAATCAGGCAAGCTGGACCCAGATGGCAGAAAGAACTCCAGGGAGAACCCCAATGTTGCAAGGAACTGCTAGTTAAATACATAACATCCTTCTTAGTACAAACCCAGTTCCTAGTCTTTAGCTGTCTTGAATAAGCTATAAACAAAGGTCTTGAATTTTTTTTTTTTTTGCAAGCACAAAACTTTTAAAATCCAAGATTCTGGTCCAATTCCATTTAAGAAAATTACACTCTGCATAAAATACTACTGCTGTTTCGCTCTTTACCTGTTAACAAATGTGCTGTAGTTTTTGCTGGAGTAAAACAGTTGCTGAGTTCCGCCCCCAAAGTGTTGCATTTCAGCAGGGAGTGAGCAATCTCTTTGTATGCTGTGAGAAAAGCCCTCTGGGATTCTTTCATATGAAAGGAGCTAAATAAATCTCAGTTATTGCTATTATGACTTTCTCTAGCATTTATCCACAAAATAAATGGATAGGTAAGTTGATTTTCAGGCTGCTCTTCATTATTTGCTGAACAATACTACCTGAAAGTGCTTCACTATTACTTATACAAAATTTCATTTGGTGACTAATAGACCCAGCCAAGTAAAGCAGGCAGAGCTCTATAATCAACACAAGGAGACTTGTAGTTATTAGGTAGTGACTAGGGACTCACAGGGACATGGAGCTTCTATAAATTTCCAAACTGTATATTGTGCTTTTGTAAGGTTCCCAGGACTCATGTGAATTCACAGATTTCTTTCTTTCTTTCTGCTGGAACTCACATTCACGTGACTAGACACTGGTCCCCACTTTGGCTGCTTTGAAATACATGAAGAAAACCACTGCTGGCTTCTATCATACGTGGCTGCCCACTCTTGCAGCTCTCCCACTGGGCAAAATGTCTAAAGAAAGAGCTTGTGCGGCCAGGATGTCTTTATGGCTTCTGTTGCTTAGCTACCAGAAAGCCCCTACACGGCTACCGATACCTGCCACAAGAACCCGCAGCTTGACACTGCTCTTCTGCACACTGGGGGCCTGCTGCACCCATTCCTCACCCTGCTGGGGTTTTATTTGTATTTCATTGGACTTACTCCTCTCTCCGGCTCCATTTCTCAAGTGCAAAGCAGTACAAAACGCAACCACGTACGACCCTGGTCCAGCTGCAGAACCTTGAATGTTTGAGGCCATACAAACTAACATGCTTCTCCATCTCAGTTGATGCTTAAAAACCCAGGAGAGGAGCTAAGAGCACAACCCAGGGAAGGATCCTGTCACCGCTACTACTCACACCTTGCCACAACAAAGTTGACAGCAGAAATGTTCCAGACTCACAGCCACAACACTCTTCTCCTGTGGGATCAGATTACCAGAGATTCAACAACAGTCTTCTGCCAGACCGTGGGTAGTCATCCTTTCCCAGCTCCTTCTAATACCTCTTGAAAACCCAGGGATCCCAAGAAAATCCATGCTAATAATCCACAGAAAACTCTTACCTATACACAAGTCAGGTAACCTGGCATGGAAATGCAACATCTAGATGATATTCACTCTGGATAGAGTTGGGCAACTGAAATGCTGGAGTGGTTCTCCAATATCTGGTGGACTCTTGTGCTATAAAGATTTACAGCGTCTCTCATAAATCCGTGTTGCAGAGCAAGGCACTGACACTGCAATGCTTGCTCTGCAAAGAGCTGCCTGCTGCTCTGTTACTGACTCAGTTCAGGTAGTTATCTATATTCATTAAAGAGCCTAAAGAGCCTAGAAAACTTCACTAATTAGCAGCTACCTTCTTAGAAGTTTGTTTCACATTTACAGTTATCCATCTCCCTAAACAGTAAATAGGAGGTGGATACACCAAGCTTTCGTGGAAAAGGGGCTTTTTTTTTTTTTCCTCCCCTTTTTTAGGCTTATTCAGACTAACCAGATAGAAACACAAACCCCATCAGAAACCTGTAAACCCTCCCCTTAACTGTGGCACTAAATTACTTGTTACTGTCAATCCTTCTGTCATAAAAGCAACCATAATTCCTTGTATACCTTTTGGCACTAGTTTCCTTTTCAGCCCAGAGACCTTATGTTAGCACAGGTTTGGCAAGTTAGAAGACACCAATCCACATCTTCCTGTTGTGATCTGATGCCCAGTTTTCTGAAGGAATCAAATCTCTGTGCGCTCAGGAGCAGCTGGAGATCTTGGGCCCAGCAGAAGATTTAGGAGACCATGGAGCAAAGACAAAGATGGTTGAGTCATTACTCAGCAATGTACCACACCTGTGTGGTTGGTAGAAAGTCAGCCCTAGGATGGCAACATGCACAAAGAGGAGCTTCCCCTGCACACACTCAGCCCAGCAGCGGGGAAAGGGATCACGCAACATGAGCTGCGTTCATACAGTGCTCCAACCTGCAGCTGAGAAGTCTTGGATGACTATCCCCCTTCACAACAACTAAAGTGACAGCTGGTGGATATAGGAGGTCATAGTTTAATCAATTCTCTCCGTCTCTTTATTCTACATAACTGAGAGTGATAGGCAACTAATAGATTCCAGAACCATGGGATAAATTACACTGACACCTGCACTCTACCTAATACAACTTCTCCATCAAGGCTATTTCCACCATCCCCACTCTCCAGTGGAAAAAAAAAAAAAAAAAAAAAAAAGCTATTTATCTTTTTTGCTGCTCATTTTCTCTTTACTTATGTCTTGTATAAATCGTCAGCCAAACTCCTGTTTTTACAGGGCACGTGAAGAACGATGAAATGCTAGCAGCTGAACGGGTAACTTTTCATACTTATCCATTCATACAGAAGAAAACAAAAAGTTATCTCAAAAGCAAAAATAAAAAACATTTCAGGTAATTTAGGTTCTCCATCAGCTCTTATCAGAACACGCTATAGTGAGACCGGAGGACAAGGTCTGTATCCCGGAGTCCAATACCACTCCTGATCCATTGCTCTTCCAAGCAGGGACGTGGCTCTTCCTAGCCCCCTCCCAACTTAATGGAAACAGGAGGGGTCAGCACACACCAGCACTGAGCTGGGACGCTGCCAGAGTCCTGAAGTTTAGACATATCCATAGAGACTAAAATACAATCAGGAGCAGATTCTAATTCAACAAAATGCAACTTAGTTATTTCACCTATTTGTTACCTCTGATACTGAAATAATAACCCTGACTGCCTCCACAAAATAAGGTTTTCGGACAACCTTGGTTCAACTGTCGATGAGCACTGCATTGTTTTCCTGCTCTCTGTCTCCAGCCACCACGAGAAAATATAGTGGTAGGATGATGAGAAGATTCCCCTCAAAGGTCATAAAGCAGAGGATTCATCCCGTTTTGATATGTCCCTGAAAACTGGTAGCTCCTTCTTTCCTTGCCAGCCTGGGAGAAGCAGGACAGAGAAACACACTGCAGGAAGCAGAATATTTTCCTGGAAGGGCAGGACTTTGCTCCAGGCCCTTGCTTCTGCTAACACAGGTTTGTCACCTTTTCTGAACTATAGCTACCCCTTAATTATAGGGGTAAAATTCCAGTCAAAGACAGTGTAATAACCAGGACTCTGGGGAGAGCTGCATTACTCTGGCTTCGTGTCAGGCTTCTCTAAGTGAACTAGATAGTATTTTCTACTCCCATTTTAAAGCTAATCTCCCCATCGGTATGTATTACTAAACACAGATTAGAAAGTCTTGGCTTCATATGATATGGATAGAGCAGAGGGAGAAATAATAATAAAAATAAATAATAATAATAAATAAATAAAAACAGGCCAAAGCCACTGAAGAAGAAATCACCTTTAGAAATAGGAAGCTGTTGACATGGGATAAAGGAAGCAGAGTCAAATGCTGCAGAAACATTCAAATCACATTCTCTGGGGTTTTCCGAAAATATCTGCATCAGTTTGTTTAAATTCCAGTACAGATCTTTCAAAAATACTGGGCAAATAAGGCAGGTTCTCACCTATAAAGCTACTCAGTACAGGAATCAAGCTCTTGATTCTCAGGGCCACTGGGTCTGTTCCTTGTTCCCTCGCCCTTACAAAAGCCCAGGACTCAGACTGAATCAGAAACCCTGCCTGTGTTCTCAGGGACAGAATGATACCTAAACACAACCAGCGTGTGCTAGGGTGAGCCTAGAGCACCTTCTGTAAAACCAATCTATATCCATCAAATCACTCCATTAACATATTCAGTCTTCAGCTGTGTTCTCTCTCTCTCTCTCTTTTTTCCCCCCCCCCTCCAGTCCTGCCTCAATTCCCAACTGGAAGTATCCCCTATCCCTGCATCCCTGCACTCAGTCCCAAAGCAGCTCTGCACAATTTACATAAAAGTTCAGCCTTGAAATTAGCTTGGAGTGTAAGTGAGGGGGAGGATCTGATTCAGCAATCAAGTGAAATGAAACAAATTCTCTTCCCAGAGTACCTGATGGACCTTGCAATTTAGAAGAGCAAATCTAAGCTTGTACTCTACTTCATATATAGGCTTATCCAACAGCAAAATAGCTAAACCTTAGGAAATTTATCATGAGAAGAGAAGGAGTAATATAGAAGAGAAAGTAGAAATCAATAGGAAAGAAAAATTTTATTTTAGCTTTTTTTCTTTGCTTTGCTATTCTGTCTTTCCTGAGGTTATTCTTGGCTTTAAAACAATGAACTTACGAACACATCTGCTACTTCTCTGATAGTCTAAAGGAGATCCCAAGAAAATTAGTTACTTGTCTTTCCTGTTATCTTCTCTTCCTTCTTAACATTCAGTTAAAGGGTTGTATCTCAGAAATAATTACTATTCTTCAGATTGCAGACAGAAAATCAGAGTATGTTTTGCTCCAAAATAAAGACAGAAAACATGATTAGACACAAATGTGATTTAAAAAAAAAAGATTGAAATTTCCTTGCTCAGAATTGCATTGTTTCATCCATTGTGAATCTTGGAGTCTGATCCAAAGTTCCCTAAGTCCACAGAAATGCTCCTATTTTATTCAGAGGGCTTTATCAACCCTTCACCCTCATCTTCACCTCAGTCCAAGTCTAAATCCACAGGAGAGTTTTCGCTTCTTCAAGAGGGAATTAATTTACAGCTTTTAGAAATGGTGGAAACTCCTATTATTTCGCTTGCTGCAGATTCAGGTAAGAAGCAGTTTCAATGAATTAACACAACACCCACCTGAAAAAGCCAGTCCCTCGCCCACAGATTCCCATCTGAATGAATATCACCCATTCTGGTAGAAATTAAATACAAACTGAAGCAAGGACAAGTGCAAGTAAAGCATCTAAAAGCTTTGGGGATTGAATCAGAAACGAGCTGGGCGGCTTTAAATAAAACTACTTCAGCTAAGGAGGTCAGTTGGTGCAATCCAAGCGAAGCTCCATGTAAAGCTACAGTTACCTAACACTGCAGATTCACAGGTTCAAGTTCACACCTGCAGCTAAACCAAGACAATTTTTTTTGCATGGGAAATGTGGGAGAAAGAAGGACAGGTGCTCAGCAGATGATGCAAACCACCTCTCAGGATGGGGCTGCCAACTCAGCCACCATGCGATACCAAAAATATGGATGGGAAAATGTTAAATACCAAGGATACAAGCTGTTGAGAGCCTTAGCTCCTAAAAAATTAATGAGAACTAAGAAATACAAATGCACAATGAGTTGCTCAAGGCTCTACAAGATTAAACTTGAGATTTTAAGAAGAAGCTCTTATTAAGGAATTTAGAATCTGGTAGCTAGACCTAAATATGAATGATAACAGCTAGCAGCTCGTCCTGGAAGCTTTGTCATGTCAGCAGTTCTGGTCCAGGTAGAAGGCTCTGGAGCAAAGGCAATGCAAGTACAGCCACCGTATATGTCAATACTTTCCTTCTTCGGGTGCAACTTCATGGCATTCCTCCTCAGCCCCAGCTCATACCTTCCCTCTGTTTTGTGCTTTCCCCAGTCCACATGAAATTGGTCTTTATCTTGCAGTGATGCCTGCCCTGCTGCATAAAATTGCACATCGTGTTTTCTGCTCCATGGAATATTCAGTTTTTTAACAATCTATCAATCAGAATGAGCTAGAAGGTGCTTCACTTAAAGGAGACTCCAACCTGAAAGACTTCAGCTATAGATTTTAATCTTGGCATAACGGGCAATGCGTACAGTAGCCCAGAGGTGCACTCCTTCCCACACTAAAAGACACCCACCTCCACACAAAGAGACACTGTCATATCCCTGTAAGCTTACAATCCTTGCAAGGGGAGTTTAAAAAGACCTATAGACCTTCAAACAGAAGAACTTGTAAAGAGTGTGCCAAAACAGAGAATTCTTACAGGGAGTTGAAGCAGCCCTATTGGAGAGGGTAAACCACCTTTGGGGACACAGAGCACTCCCATCACCGCTCTCCTTTCTGCTGCTATAGCCACACTCAGAGTGGCCAGATACTCAATGTCCCGCTCTAGACTGGAGCTGCACTTTCAGCAAAAGAATGTGGAGGGGGCCCTAGAGAAGCATCTATAATTGGGATTTCAGCACGCTGTGTATGTGAAGTTCCAAGGACAAAGAGGACTGCTGAGGACAGACTGACTACTAAATACAAAGGAGCTGGCCAAAGGCATTTGGGAACAGGCAGGGTGATAACTCATATGAGTAGCATATAAATATAAAGGAATATAATGATTCAGAATGGATGGTCAGGGAAATAAGGGACAAAGCACTGCTTTATATGTCATCAAATGCACACATTCACTCTGAAGTTGCATCATAGTGGGAAACAGATTTGCTAACAGTGCTTGCATGATGCTAATAACAGTAAGGAAATGAGCCCTGTGACAATATTGGTACCAACCTATAGGACTAGTGGGATCAACCCTTGGGACTTCCCACTAAAGCTGCTTGCAGTCATATGTCCATGTTCAGATTCTGAGCAGCACAGAATACCAATAAAATCATGAGGCAAACTAAGTGCTTACATCATGGAATTAATATGATATCATATTCAGAAGCTTCACAGGACAGCTGAGCACTCTCACTCCAACATGAGGTAAGGAAGTGAGGAATGAGAGAATGGATAACCTACACTCCTCCTGGAACGAAAACATGTACTTATTTCCTTGCACTGACCAGTATCAAGGCTACTGAACTTACTGGAATTTCCCTAGATTCTGCAAGACAACAGAAAATACCCAGCAAAAATCTGAAAGCAAATGCAAATTTTAGTATCAGTCACCAAGCTTCCAGTTGGCACAATCAAATTCAGTAGACAAGTCCTGGGTTGTTCGAGAACATCAGCCAGACTAAAGACGTGACAGTGCACTGGAATCTACCTCCAATCTACTCAGAAGTTACTGTCAGTACCTTCAAAGAATTAAGAGACTCTGGAAAACAGAACTTTCAGGATGAGAGATAAAGCCAGTGTCTTTAGGCAAAAAGGGCAAAGGTTTCACTTCTCACTGTATTACTGCATTTGATGAAATTTGCAGGCTGTATCTGAGCTACACTTTGACAGAATAATGTAGTTTATTTATCTTTGCAACTGCGAGACTGAAAGTATGATTTCTAGGCAAAGCTGACTATCATCAGCATCTTTGCTTCCTTCAGAGGCGATGAACTCTGTTACTGAGCTTATTTTCTCACTTTTAAAGAGCTTGTCAAACCAACACAAGGCATGCATTTCTCTAGCACTAAAGCACAAATTCTCATTTTACTTGCGAGCACTGCCAGACAAGAGAAAGAGTACAAAAAAATCATTGTGTCATGGAAGAGCTCCATCCAAGCCTAAAAAAGAGGAAGCTCAAGTAGACACGTCTTTATATAAAACATCCACAGCACAGAACTTGGTGCTGATGGCAGAGAGGATATTCACTTAGTCAGGCATTCTTGGGAAGAAGATAGAGAAGTTCTTAGATTGTTCTGTCTCTAAAGATGTAGATTCACCCGAGGCTTTGACTCGGATTAAATTTGATCCTGATGTGTAAAAAGTAAATGACAGAGAAATGCAAAGGTAAAAAGCCCCATGGATGAGGATAAGGCCAAAACGATGAGGCTCATGAATCTTAGGAGTCATGAGGAAGGAAAGGAAGAAGTGCAACAAGCCAAGGAGGCTGACTAGAATTAAATCAGGGTACCATTAAGGTCCCAAAAGTGGCAAGGAAAAGACTTGAGAAGAATTGTCAGGATATGAAAGAAACACAAATTATGCTATTACAAAGAGAGCAGACCAAAGTGTTAGGGAACCAGTCTGGTCTTATCAAGCCCTTCACTGATTTCAACTACATAGCACAAGCACAAATAAATTTGAAAACCAATTAAAATACATTGGATATGAACAAGTGCACAAATACAGGAAGAATAGGTAGGAATAAAACTGGAAAGTGAAGGCATAAAGTGAGATGCAACTTCCAAAAAAATATCAGAACAAAAAAACATATAATTCTTTCGGTTTAGAAGTAGCAAGAGGCAGCACAAAGTGAGTGTCAGTCCACTGCCCCCTAGAAAAGAAAAACCTGTTGACAGTAAGACTGAAAAGAATGATTTTTGCAGCAGGTTTCATTAAATAAGTCAATTGCAAAAAATTAATAATATTTGAATAATATTAATAAAGAACTAACAAATGAGTAAAAAAAGACTTAGAAAATGAAGAGGTTAGAGAAGTAGAATAGCTTAGATATTGTCAAACGAACTTACTCTGCTGCAGGCACGCTGCAGTTCTAAGGAACTGACTCAATCAATCTCAAAGATGTTAATGATTAATTTTTTGTTTAGAACTTCAGAAGGATTCCTGATGTACTAGACACCTGATACAAAGTAGTAACTATCTTTTGATGACAGAAAAGAAAAAAAAAAGAGAAAAAGAAAAAAAAGACAGCAACTGATAGACTGTCAGCCTAACTCCAGTTCTTCAACAAATACCAGAATAATAAACAATTTGGAAGCATCTAGGAGAAAACAAGAGGGCATCAGTCAACAAAGCTTTGCCAGGAACAAATTATGCTGAGACATTCTAATTTGCTTCTGCAAGAAGGTACCTACGGAATACCCTGTGGCCAAGATATCATATAGTAAAGTTTCTAGACTATTTGGAATTCTCACAGCAAACAAGAAGCATGGCCTAAATGAACTACAACATAGTGAATATAGAGACTATTTGAAAACTGTACTCAGAAAGCAGTTCTCAGTGATTCACTGTCAAAATGGATGATCTGTCCAATGAGGTTCTGCAGGTCTCAGTCATGAGTTTGGTACAATTCAATATTTTCATTAAAGATGTAGATGAAATAGAAAGTATGCTAATTCATTTTGCAGATGACATCAAAGTAGGAGGAAGATAGCATTAGAATTCAAAAAAAAATTTTTTTTGAACTAGAGAAGTAGCCTGGAGAAAACAGATACAAATCAATAGAGTCAATACTACAATTATGCAGGAATAACCAATATACAAAACAGAGATAGGGAACAGTAACAGGGCAGCATTTCTACGGGGGGAAAAAAAAGGGGTCTGGATTATACAAGACTGCAAGCTGAACATGAGCCAGCCATTTCTTTTTTATTACAAACATGCAAATAAAACACAGGGGAGATATTCTTCAAAAAAGTGCAACTTGGCAAGACATAGAAATAAATCTGTTCTCTCTTGACTCAATACTGGTAAGCTCTGAGCAAGAATTCTGCTTCCAGCTTTGGGCAATGCAGTTCCAGGAGGACTTAACCTCCTGGATTCAAGTTTAACGCACAGAAAGCATACTCTAAATACAATGGTAGTGAGCTGAAGAGCTGAAATAGATTATTTGAGAAAAGTCTAGTAATTCCATTGCTAGAGTTAAGACCAACATATCAGGAATGACACAGCTGACTCTCGCTGGGCAGAAACAGATCATCTGTGGAGACCCCAGTCCTTATCTACTCTGATTTTAGCACATGGAAACACATATGAAGCTAAAAATTAGACCCCTGCAATGGAAATACAGGAGGAATAATTGTAGAAAGTGTTTGGATAAATTTCTTCATTCACCTGGGCAAACATATGTCAGTTTGAGGTGTATTAACTAGCAGTACAGAGGCAGAGGAGCAGGTAGCTTCATGTCAGGTGAATGAATTGTCATTCATTTTCATTCCAGACAATCATAGCAGAAATGTCTGCATATCAGGAATAGGATGATTAATAAGACTGCACAAGGATCCTAAGACTGGAAAAATCTCTAGGTCAACGGAAAAATCAAAACCCAGGAAGATGAGAAAGCACAAGCCTACAACAACATATACTTGCTGAACAATGCAGCACAGGAACAAAGCTCATAAATTTGCTCATGCTGCAGCTAAACTAGAGAGTGCTACGGGTCGCTCTGTTCTTGCAAGCTCACTCCTCCTCACATGCAGTTCACAGAAGATCAGAAGGAAGGGAATTAAAATGAGCTTTCACTGGTGAGCTGCTAGACGCAGACAGAGGAATGCAGGCTGCGCACAAGGCACCAGCAGCGCGCGGCCTCGGCACGCCGGCCACCACAGGGCATCGGCTCCCAGCAGCACAGAGGAAGGAGAGGGGCCACTCTGGACCGAGCTGCCAAGCGACTCTTAATGGATCGGAAGCAGAGGGCTTCCCTTCAGAAGGCTAGGCTGGGAACACGGTACTGGGAATTCTTTTTCTTACCAATTTCATCTAATCTCTTCTCTCTAAATCCCTTTTCTATTCCAGGCTTTGTTTCTCTGGAGCCACTTGCAAGGTTCCTTTGTTGTGACTGAAGGAAGGAAACAAAGGAACGACAAAGGATTTTGCTTTATTAAAACCATAAAGAAGAAACGCTGGGCTCACTGAACATATACTCTGCATTCCTAACTGCCTTGATTCAAAGCTCAATAAAGTCTTCTGTCACAGGCTCACAGAACAAGCTGATTTTTCAGCTGTTTGATATGGGTTATACAGAACCAAATCACTGCAGAATGAACTTTGGACTGGACTTTACAGATCATGGACCTGCTGTCTCTTTTGACTTTCCCATCTGCACTTCGGCCATGGCTTTTACAAAGCATCATTAAACAGCATCTGAGGAAATGCAGTTCTAATTTGTATGTTCTGACAGGGAGATCAGATAGAAAGGACAACAAATCACAGCCACAAACTGCACCTTCCCTTCTAAAAAGGTGGGAGGGCTTTTTTGCTTGTTTTTCCTCAGTGGAGAGAGCTTTGCATAGTTAGTTACCTTGCTACATAAATGAAGTGGAAACTGTGAGAAGTGTATACTCACACTGACTGCAAAGAAACCTTTTGCTGACCATCATGGACTAGATTCTTAACTTTTGGATGGCTAGAGTTGATGAATCCCTATTGATGGTGTTTTGTTGTTCTTGTTGACCCCAACCCCATCACTCTTACCAAAGCCCAACATTAAATGGAATAAACTTTATCTTGACTAGCTATAGGTAGCTAAAAACAAGGGGCCCTGTCCGCCCTAGAAATCTGTATCGAGAGAAGTAGCTCTGCATCTATAAAATCTTTAACTTGTCAGATTAAAAGCAGACAACTAACATCCTCATGCACAGCAGGGACAGCACTGTTGCAGCTAGGGAATTTACTCAAGTCACAACAAAGGTATTTCATGTGCCCAAGAAGACTATGTCCTTTGGCTTTTGCCTTGTGACATTCTCAGTGCATTAGCCTTTCTATCCACAGACCTGGGTATATTAGGAATTAACAAGGCTCAGCAACTGAAAACACAGATTGCCAGTCTTAGCAATCAGCAAAGAATTTGGAGAACAGTTGTTATTTACAGAAAGTGATAAGAGAGCCAGCAAAACACTTAACTCTAAATAAACAATGTGAAAACTTCAGTACCCAGAAAGTCCTAAGTGGTAAATGTGCAGCTCAGAATATTCCTGCACAGGGTTTGATTGCATTCATGCTGAGCTGCATCAGAAGCAAAAAAGAGAAAAGGAAAGAGTAAGCTGGAAAGCAGGAGGCCCTTCTCACGTGGATTTGCTCTCATTTCAACTGGTGCTTCTCTCTGGCTAGCTCATTGAGAATGCATTATAAGCCACACACTCTGCACACTTATGTGCCAGCTGCCTTGTGTTCCAGCACGGTGCTGTTCATAACTGGCAACTTGTTAACAGGGATCTTTTGCACGTGGGCAGCAGCCGGCCTCACTCTGAGGGCTACAGAGAGCACGTCGGGAGCTAGTACGGGTTTTTGCAGCACAAGCAACACCGGGGAACTGTAAAGGGGCTTCTTTCCTTTCCTCTCCCATGTTCCCATCACCTGAGAATCTGAACTTGGCCACACAAAGCAAGCGATTTCTCCCGCAGAGCAGGGAGGCTTGTGGAAAAGTGCAATGAAAAGATGGGCAGCATACATCTTGCTTTAATGGAACACTGCTGGGTGGATCCTAAAGTCACACCGGGTCCTACCTGCAGCCGGGCTCAAGAGGGATCATGTAGGGAAGGGGCTCATTACAACAGTGAGGACCCTGCAGTTAAAGCCCAGCTGCTGGGTACGCACTGACTTGCCTGTCCTACTCCTCTCCCTGCAAAGGGGAACAGAAGGGCTTGGGGATCCTAAGAAGTGCAGCGTGGAGGACAGCGCGTTAGCGCTTACTTAAATGTGCATGAGGACTCTACTCACTGTGATGCTGGAACAAACTCTGTCCTAGAAGCTGCTCATAGAACTTGGGCTGGAGCTCTAAATATAGCCAAGTGGCACAATAGAGAGGGCTACCGCACTTATGTTAACACCATGAACCAGAGCTTAGTGATGTGAATGTGCAGATAATAGTTCCCATTTTTGGGAACTTAGCCCTTAGACTTTGCCAGCAGCTGAATTCCAGCAGCATTTTTTTTTTTTTTTTATACAGTTATAGTCAGGCAAATACTGAGCTAAAGCAAAACCTGAAGGAGTATCGAAATAAAAAATGTGCGCCCCTGAGAATGACCCTCGTCGATCTTTGAGCTCAGTTGCTATCTTGAAGGCAACCCTCTTTCTGAACTTTGGTAGGAGTCTAATTAATGAGTTAATTCCCTGCTAATCTATTCTCCTCTTTGTGTCTGCTTCATGATTAATTTAGTTCCAGTGAATTTCCTTTACCGACTGCAGAATAGAAACACATTTCCTATCCTATTAATCTCCACTCCTGACCCAACAGCAGGGAGCTAAACAAGGGCAAATGCCTCCATGCTTTTATTTTCTGAGCCATTACAGAGCACAGCAATCTCTAAAAAAAACAAGGGGGGGGATAAGCAGGGAAATTTTCCAGACATGTCCACCCCACCACTACAAGAGGAGATGAAGTTAGGCTAGACACCAAGAGGGCGTAAAGGCTGCAAGTTAGCTGAAAACACTACCGAGTTCAGTGAAGCCCAGATCTAGAGCAGAGACAGCCCACGAGGGCAGCAAGCAGCACCGGCGCCGTGCTCAGGGGCAAAGGCTCAGAGCAAAGTTCAGACCAGTCTCCGAGGACATGAACCTCTCATGAGGCAGACTGCAGGGATCTGGGCTTCACCACTTCTGAAGCTCTCAAGCTGCCCAGTATATTTCCAATAATATTTTTTTAGTTCGGAAGGGACGGTTTTGCTTGGAGGATAGACACATTCCTTTATCTCCCTCTACTTTTAAAATTTTAGAAAAGAGACAGGAGGAGTAATTCTCCTTCTACATTCAGGTGATAATTACTCTTTTCTACATTTAAAATACTTAGATTCAAGTACTCACCATAACGTGCTGCTCAAAGAGAAAAGAAACAGAACTGTGTAACGGGTAGTGGTACGCAAATGTGAAAGAAGGCAGAAGTAAGGCTGCCTCTGATGCACCTCTGCGCATCTGGCTGTTGAGGGCATCTCAGGTGCACAGACCCCATCTCGGAAGCCATCGGAGATGGGAAAGGTTTCCTTCCTGGGATTCCACTCTAACCAGCTTATATACCATCCAAGGAAGTAGTAACAAAACAAAAAACACACACAACAAAAAAAAACAAACACCCACAGAACAACAGAATCAGCCCTCATTCCCTCCTACTCCCCAGAAGACTATAACCAAATCTAATGGGTTTTCTGTGTAACATCCCAGGCATTAGTGATGCCCGGGATTAGCATCGCACACCTTGCTCCTGATTACACAGCATGTCAAGGGCATCCTTAATGATGGATCAAGGACATCGCTGTTTGTGAGACAGGTTGTTTAAAAGCAGCATTAACAGCCTTCTAGCACCTCGTCCAGCACACCACAAGGGATGCAAGGCAGGCAAGCAGCACAAGGCAGAAGAGATCTCTATACAAACAGGTACCCCTTTTTCATGGCTGTTCCCTTGATACCTGCTGGGGAAATTTGAAGTTTCAATAAACATCCTCCTATTGCTACTCCCCCAAGAGCTGGCTACCCAGTGTCACACTAAGTGGATGAAGATGCCAGAAATGAGCTATGCTAAAAATATCCTAAAAATGGCAGAGGCCTCTACAAATCCTAACTCTTATCTCCTTTGGCAAATAAATTGCAGACCATATACCAGAGTGCTCCATTTCTGCCAAGTTTCAGGAACCAGTAGATGTTGCATTACTAAGCAGCCTTACAGACACCTGACGCTGCTGGGAATTAGCTCTTCATGGGCCATTACTACCAGAGGCACTCGAGCTGGCAAAGAGAACAGAGATCACGAGTTTTGCAGGGATGCTGAGAACACCACTCGTGGCTTTGCTGAGCTTCAGGTGCTAGGGCAGGCATGACTAGATTTTCCAAACGGACTAGCGTTCAGTTCAGTGAGCCAGCAGCAGCACTGTGGGCTCAGCTGACAGGCCTTGCTCTCCAGGGCCTTCCCTGCTCACACACAAGGCTTTGATCCTGAATAGTACATTTGCACAGTAAGAGTGGGGTGGGATTAAAAAAAAAAAAAAAGGAAGAGAAGAAAGAGAAAGGAAAGTGATCAGAAGCTTTGTTCTGCATCTCATGTTGCCAATCTGCTCCTCTCTGGAAGGCGCAGAGCTCTGTCATGTATACAAAGAACCTAAGCCCACTTTTCCAGCCTCGCCTGTTCTTCATCCCTCCCCTTGCCCAATCCCAGCCCCTCTCCCCACAGGTTTTTTTTCCCCTCCCCAATACTGCATTCTTGAAAGACAACAGGTTATTTGGGATCTCAAAAGCCTATTCCAGTGAGCTGCAGGAGAGGGAAGGGTTCAAGTCTTGGCATATCCTTGCTCTTTCATATCTACCATTTGTAGGGACCCTCTCTGAACTATTTAGGTGTTAAAAAAATAAAGCATCATCTTCAAGACAGAGAGAAAACACTAAAATCTAAAACACTAAATTAATCTTATGGCCACATATTTTGGCCTGAAAGGTTCTTTCACAACTCCCATTTGTGGCCTGTAATCTTCCATAATAATTGCTTAAAGATAAAATGGTTCCTCCAATACAGTTTATCAAACCAGGTAATGATAGGGGTGATTAATCCAGAATGTACCACCATTCTTGAAGATGCTAAACCTCAACTGCAAGGCACAGAGACAGCTTTATTGAAAATATTGAAAATATTTCAAAACTGTTATTTTAACAAATGCTACACTTTCCCTGGCAAAAACATATTCAATTCTTGTAGTTCTGTATCTTAAATACCTCACGAATCAGAAGGGTTCTAAACAGGTAATAAAAGTAGTCAGAGGCACAGGAAGACTGAAAAAATTGGGCATCTTTGATGACCAGATGCACAAAAGGGACCTGCTATTTGTTTACACACCAAGTGGCTCTTTGGGCACTCCCAATTATTCCATCTTGCAGCAGAGGACAAAGATGCATTTGCAAGAGTGGAAAAACAACTGATGAAAGGAAATACTTTCTTTTTCTGCACAACACACAGCTAATCTACAGGACTCACAAGATACATAGATGCAGGCTGAAGTTAGCTAAGATTCAAAAAGCTTTAGGCACTTATATAGAAATGGAAAGCACCTGGAACAGCTCATTAGACAAGATTATAATTATTTGAAAAGAGAGAAAATTCTAGGTATAAGTTGCTACCCGAAGACAAAATGTACTTCCCAAGGGGCAGGGGTATTCTGCAATCGTCCTCTATGGCAGTATCTTGCACTGCTCTTTGACACCAGCTCTAACACTGGGCTCTCTCAGGAAGGACATTTCCCTACACTAATGATTTTAATAGATTCTGCCATCTTATAATTCACTTATTCACAGGTTAAAAAAAAACAAACTGTGAGCTCGAACAACAGTAACGAAAAGTATTAACATTAGGGAAAGCCTGAAAAGATAAATCCAGGTACCAATACTTTACCTAAATTCTTGGCTGCCCCCTGCAGCTCAATGAAAGATGAAACATGATTTTATAATTAGAAATAGAAGTTTTGCTTGCATTTGGAACCACATTAGACTTTTACGCTTTAATAAGATGCAGATACTTTATGGAAGATGCTACAATACGGTGTCTTCAAAAGCAATTCTAAGATGCGGAGTGTGAGGTAAAAACATACTGGGTAGACTAGACAGACCAATCAAAGGAACAGATAGAAAACAAATGCTTTATATTCTTCCCATTATTTTTTATTTCTGATGATACCGGCCTGATAGCAGAATCTGTCTTTCTGCCACTCAGCTGTTTTTATTGCTTATTTTGCCTTCAAAGTCCAAATCTTCAAACTATAAACTCATGTTGAAACAGGGATTTAAGGTAGTAACTGCCTTAATGTTAACACTTAAGCAGCAGCCATTATGGTCTAACTGGTGAATAATGTGCCACTGGTGAAACTGCTGATTATGTATTTTAAAATGGTTAAAGCACATACTTGAAAGCCTGACAAAAAGCATGCTTTGGATTCTTTAAAAATGAAATTCTATCTTCCCCCAAATCAACTTTTCTTTCATTTGCAAGCACAAATTTTAACAGGAAAAAATAAAATCAAAAATTGGAGATACAGCCACTCAACAGTCCATTCTAATTGCATCCTCAAGGCAAATATACAGAGAACATCCCTTAGTAGTTGCAAAAGGAATTTTTTTTTTTTTTTCTTCTTCTCTCTTACAGTGTTCCGAGTCTGCCTCTCCTCCCTGCTCCCACAAACACCACACGCTCCGGGTTGCTCGCACTGCTCAGCATCACAGTTCCAGACAGCCGCTCTCTATAGCTCCCAGCTTCGACCAACAGAGGCAGAATGAAGCCAAAACCCTATACGGGGCTTTCGGAAACTGAAAGTTCCTAACAGTTCTCCTCAGCAGTGACAAATTTACCCACTTTTCTTAGCGAATAAACATGTGAATGTCCTTGCTGCCCTTTTTCTTCTACAGAAACAAAATTCAAGTACTAGAAGTGAACTTAGGAACTGGGAAATTGAATGAAGTTAACGAGACATCCTGTGAAGTTCCTCCTCACCCCACTTCCTGATTCACAACCTGACTTGAGGATCTCACTCCTAAACGTGTGGGCACCCACGTGGCTTTGCCAGTGCTCCCCAAGCCAGTTCTTTCAGAGCCACATACTCTTCCCATATCCTTCTCACTCCTTTACTCGTCAGCACCACACGCACACTGAACCCCTTCAGTGTTATCACAGGTCCAACCTCCCTGCTCCACACCACAACCAGGACCCCATCTCTGCCACCACACCAGGACAGTGCTGAGCATGTCACTGCTCTGCCCTGGGCGCCTCAGAAGAGGTCACATATCTGTGCTGCATTTCTCAGCGCTGCAGACTGGCCTTGGCCACAAAGGGACGGGGTCTTCATCTTGAAGCAGGAGCCAGGAATTTAGCTTGAGCGCATCCACGCTTTGCAAGTAAAATAATAATAATTTTAAATGGATTCTTCCCATCATATCCTAGTCTTAGCTCCAGTGTAATTCTCACAGCTCTTTCTGTCAATGCTGCACTTAACCAAAAGGTCCTAATAAAACCATATTGTTTCCGAGAGGACACAAGAGAGGCTACAAGGGTCTGGCTTATTCATTTATCTCTGTAGGTGCATGTGCTCATCCAGGTGCACACGCATGTGCTGGGGTCTTGCAACAACAGCCTGCACCTATTTATCTAATGTCTCACTCGCTACCTCTGCCACGTCTCTCTTCACAGCATCTAGAGCAGCAGCAAGCTGCAGGGGCTGCGTGCGAGTCACAGCCGCAACACACTGAACAGCCAGAGCCTCTCACAGAATACACAATCCGCTGAGACGTCAGTGGAGGTGGCTGTGGAGCACTTAAATGCTGCTCGAGTGTCAACCTTCACCTCCGAATATGACACTTTGCTCACCCACCCGCTTTCCTTCTAGGCTACACACTCCTTTTGCTGCAACTCAGCAGTTTTAATTATGAATGTCTCCATCTTCTCTCTTCCTTTAACCATTTAGTTGGCCTGCTAAGTTTCCTGATTTGCTCCTAGATCCCAGTCAGACTCATTTGCAGGCTGGACATCAGACCAAAAGGACATGCAGAAGCTACTTGCCTCAAAAGCAGAAATGTTTGCTCTCTTGTTCCCTCTGCAGGGAAGGGAAACAGAGATGGTGACACAGCACACCTACGAGCACTGTTCTGTCAGAACCATTTGGCTCTCCTTAGCTCTTTCTGTCTGGGTCACTCAAATGGGTGGAAACTTCTGGTCTGGGGAAATTCTAGATCCCACTGGTGGTATTAAAGAGCCTTCAGCTCCTGTATTTCGCCCGTGACAGGAAATCTTTACCATAGGCAGCAAAAACGCATGTGCTGCTGCCACCATCCCTGCTGTGCAGGAAGCCTGGGAGGTTCATGATACAAATGGGTGAGTAGACGGTCTGCTCTATACAGCCTCACAGGTTCTTTTCAATTTGCTTTTAAATCCTGTGATGCTTGGACATCTGGGCCCCATGCTGAGTCCAAAAGAGGCGAGAACTCCAAATGCTCAAATGCTTGAAACCTACATCAAAAAGTCTCCTGTCCCGTGATTTACATTCCTTGATTAACTCTCCAGCATTGCAAGGGGTCAGGGTTGGAGGTAAAGTCTGTTTTGACCCTCACCAGATCTAATTTTCTCCTATATGAGTGTGTTCTTCAAAAGATTCTACCGGGAGCTATGGATAGATTAATTAAAGGTCGCCTTAAATGACAATTACAATAAAGAAGATAACTCAGAGAAAAAAAATCCATTCTATTTCCATAGAAATATGCTTCCTTCAGAAGGACTGGGACTTTATTTTGTCTAGCTACCATCCTACTCATTAACACTATCTTTTTCCCTGCCCAAAACAATGTACAGCAGCATATACCAATATGAAAGATCTGCTTATTTTCTCTGTTTTTCACAGGTGTCTGAAGTTCTTCGTGCATCTGGGAAAACCATTTGGAAAAGTACCACATGGAAACACTACAGCACCAAGACCTTTTGATATAGCCTTATTATTTATCCATGCATCCCACCAGCACAGACACAAGGATTCCCACCTCAGTAACGTTTGCTTATCCTCTGAAGCTGGTCAAACATATGAAAACAAAGGACAAAGATGATTAATAAATTTGCAGTGATGCAGTTGTCTTCTACTGTTGTGTTAGAGCCTCAAATCAAACTCAAGTGTTGCTTCACCTACTCTTGTAGCATACATATAGTCTATATGAAAGTGTGTATATATAGCATTCTAATCCTGCCTTTTTGACACCAACACCACAGCATGTTCAGTTTGAAGTCCTGCTTCTGGCTGAGTTAAAGACGACCAACAGTCTATTCAGACCATTCCTGCCTGAAACCACTCTGCTTCTTACCCTCCAAAGAAAGAGCATCTATAGACCATCCAATGGTCTATATAGACCACTATTCCGGTCTATAAAGGCCATGCCAGAGGAACATGAACACCTGGGAGACACACAACAGGGAATCACTTCTGAACCCCTGCTAGTAATCAGCTTTATGCTTCTATCCCAGCATGTATGTGGCCCCCATACCTCATGTTAAGGCAAAGGACTGTGCCACAGGAACACCCACACTCCTCAGCAGCATGAAGAGGTGTAATACAAGCAAGTGCTACACCAATATGCCTCACAGCAAGGGCAATGCAGAGCACATTTGTTATGATGAATATATACAAGTTCACCACCTACAATCCAGTCAGATCTGTGGTGTACAATGATTTGAATAACCTCAGACATGATAGCAAGAGTGCTTCTGTGTGTGTTTAAAAATCCTTCTATGATTTCTTTCTCTTCCATTTGGTTTTTTCCTCTCCTTCCTTTCTGTTGCTATTTAAATTGCTACTGTTTAACTATTAGATGGTAAATTAATCATGCCTGAAATAAGCATGAATAATTGCACTCAGCCTGGCACAGCTGGGGCTGGCTTCTCATAACAACCAACAAAAGCTGTGCAGCTCCCAAGATGTTTCATAGTAAAAATCAATAGGAGGAAAACAGGGTCAGCTCCAGAAAGTGTTAATGAGAAGTTGCTGAATTACAGCAGCTCACCTGTGCACAGCTACACAAAAGTCTTCTAAATACCAAATATATTCTTTATAGGCTGTGTTGCTCAGCAAAGCCTCCAAAGTCACTGGGCTTGTGTTCTTGTAATAAAAGAAGAAGAGATGCTGAAGAGTGTAGAATGAGAAGGATGAAGGGGTGGCTGAAAGAAGGTTCACTTTCTTATTTGGAAAGCATGCTCTAAAGGCATATAATGGCAGTGAAATATGAAGTCTAAAATGCATCTGAACTCAAGACTTGAACTTTTCCTGTCATCCGGAAGAAACAACCTCACAGGTTGTTGACTTTAGGATTGCCTAAACTCCTGATCCTACCTGGTACAGCAACGTGAGGCCATTTCAAAGCCCAGCTTCAGATGCTCTCACATCTGATATTCTGGTAGTGTTACACTATGCCCACAAAAAAACATTATATGAAATACCCTCCAAATTCCTCTTACCCCACATTCTGCACCACCGACATGACATGTCAGTTTTGCCTATGGAGGTAAAGCATTTTCAGGACATTTCAACTCAGGCATCCAAATACAGAAATGCTACCTCCAGAGATGGTCATAAAATTGCAGAAATTTGAAATTCCTTTACCAACAGTATAATTTGCGACTAAGCTAAATAGAACCAACAACCTCCTCCACAGAAAGCTTCCACAGGGTATTTAATGTCCCCAGATCACTGAAGTTAAAAATACCCAGATCTTTGCTTAAAGGAAAATGAAGTTTTAATCAAATAGACATCAGAATCAATACTGTCAAACAATTCCTTTTTTTCTCCCCCAACTTTTTTTTTTTTTCTCCCCACTCCCACCTCTTGGTGGTAAATTTACAAAATGATGGAAGAGCACCTGAGCACTTCCATCTTCATCCATGTGCTGGAGGACTCCCCAGAGTCCAACTGTCCAGACAGTTGGGGAGACCCAATGTCACAGCTGCTGAAACAACCAACAACAAGTTTCTATAATCAAAATAAATACGTACAATAGCAAAAAATGAAACCTGCATTTCCCTGTAACTACAGGAAAATCCAAACAAACAGACTAGGGAGTCATTTACTATCATGGTGCAGAAGCATAATGCTGCATTTCTGCTATTCAAAGACAGTTTAAAGATGCCACAGATGGCATGAACAGGTTTTGTTCCATCTATGAATTTTGTTGTTTGAAATTGCCTCCTCCTCCTTATCTGCTTCACTTCCTTACATTCACTTAAGATCAATGTGAAACGCACTTTAGCCACATGACTTAACCGACAAGTGGCACTGCTTGCACAACCCGAATCAGGGAAGGCTGCACTCTAGTAAAAGATGGGAAATCCAACAGCTCAACAGCATCCACCATCCCAGGGGCACAGCAGCGCCGCACGGAGCGAGAGGAAGCCGAGCTCTTACTGACCGGCAAATCCTTCCTGCCAATTCTTGGCTTTCCCATCCATACACCAAGCCACCTTACTGAGCTCAGCACAAGGAATATGGAAAAAATTACACCTGGACAACGGGCTGGAATAGCGAGTAGCCATTCTGCTTGTGATTAATAGCAGAGCCAGGCATATTTACCACCTGAGGTGTGAAGAAATGTGGCTCTACTGAAGAAGGGTGCAATTATGATGGAGAAACTCAGAAGATAAATAGTATATGAGTCAACAGAAAATATTCAATGACTTCACAAAGGCCTCTCTCAACAGAAGACAGGTCTCCTGAACAAATGGCTACAATTGCTGAAATAGATGCAACACAAGCACAACCTGAAGGGCAGAGGACATGCCATGGGTTTAAACCACAAGGAAGGCAGGGGATGATACCTATGACGTGGCAGGTTGCTCTTGCTTTCTGTCTCTCCAACCTGTTTCAAGTGAGTAGTCACTGCCCATCCTCATTGTAAAGTTACCAGGACAGTGTTGGCTAAAACCCAACCACTTTTACAGCAAGTGGGGCATGAAGCCTATTATCACAAAACATGTCTAGCGTACATGGCATTTAATTTATCCAACACAGGATTTCTGAATGTTCAAGGGGACTATAAGGCACTGTGGGGTGGCTGGAAATGCAGAGTGAGTGATTCTTCCAGGGGCCTGGCAAAGTATGTTTTTGAGGCCCACTTATACCTTTGGAAGAAGTGAATTATTTAATCCCACCTGCAGACATGTTATTGCAGGAGCTTGCTGCAGGAAGAGAGAGGAAGAGAAGCACAGGGGCCAAGGAGTTTGATAAAAGAAAAATTAAATCTGTCTTTTAGTAATAATTCGTTGGGATTTATTACACAGTATTTTGAATCTGAGAACACAGTATTAATTTGCTAAATGAGTTTCTGTGAATCTAGTTGAGAGAACTGCATAATGTTTTCAGTGGGAACAGTAGCCCTAAGGGAACCAGTGGATGAAGACAGAAGAGGGAGGGCACACTTAAGAGCAGGAATAGAGCTCCTTCTAGGTCTTCTTTTCCATTCACAAACCTTGAGGTAAAAAACAAAAAAATGCTTCTCCATCAGAAGAGGTCTCTGCAGGAAGCTGAAGGGTACATGTGTTTATCTCTATAAAGATTAAGTTTCATCTTACTCTTAGGTAGCATAAGGAAACCTTCTTTAGCTTGCAGCTTACTAGCAGTTAATCATTACACCAGGCAAAATTTTTCTCTTTTACTTCCCCAACTAAAGCCAGCTTCATCAGTTTAAGAAGAATGGAGTGTTGGTAGTTTAAAAACTAATTCTACTGTCTTCTGAGGTTACCAGAAAGTTTGATAGAATGAGGAGGATGGGGCCGGCCTCTTCTCAGTGGTGGCCACCGACAGAACTAGAGGAAACGGCCACAAACTGAAACACCAAAAGTTCCACAGGAACTTTAGGAAAAATTTCTTGACAGTGAGGGTGACAGAGCCCTGGAACAGGCTGCCCAGGGAGGTTGTGGAGTCTCCTTCTCTGGAGACCTTCAAGACCCGCTTGGATGCAGTCCTGAGCCACCTGCTCTAGGTGACCCTGCGTGTGTAGGGGGGTTGGACTGGATGATCTCTAGAGGTCCCTTCCAACCTTAAGCATTCTATGATTCTATATAAAACATTCAGTGATACTACTTTTGAGAATATGAGCAGTTACGCATGGAAATACTGAAATTATTCTTACCTTTCCTAAAGCAGAGTCAGACTTGGGGATCCTGAAGACACAGCACAAGAAATCAAGAGTAATTTAGGTGGATTCTTTATGCTCTCTTTACCTTATACTCTCTACACTTTGAACAGAGAGGGCTTCAAATAGGCAATTCCTGTTTCAGAAGTGAGAAAACAAGCAATGTCTAGGAGAATCAGGCCTACAGTTTCCGGATCTGCTGACAAACTTCTTTGTGAATCTGCAATATTTGTTCCCTACTGCGCAACTCAAGGACGTCTTCCTTCCTTCTAAGAGGTCCCCCACCATGGAGGGGTGGAGGCGGACAGAACACGACACGACACCACGCTGAGCAGAAGAAGGCTCCCTGCTGATATTTTTTTCAGGAAGGTACTATCCCCATGCTCTAGTAATCAGTTTTGAAAGAAGAACTGAAATTGGGAAAAAATACAAACCAGGTTCCATTCTTTCATCTGTTATACTGCATGAACGACTTAAGAACCACCGATTTTGACACTTTTTTGGGATTCGCTTGCCTCTGTGTTTCCAGTAACTCTCAATACACTCCAGTTCCCAACAAGCAGATCTCAGCCACGAGGAGAGTGATTTCTGTGAATCTAAACCCAAAATGCATCCCCCATCAACCTGACCTACAGGAAAATCCTCTGAATAGTCCTGTCACTGACCTGTGTGTCCGGAGATCTGTTATCTCCTCCTCCAGATCCAGCAGGAGTGCTGCTTGTGCCATCACTTTTTTGCTGCAGGGCAAGGATTTGAGATGCAGGATGAGCAGACCTAGGCAAAATTTGTTTCCCATCTCCTCCAGCTCCTGAGTTCCCAGCTGCAGACCCTGACGGAGAAAGTCAGAAAGTTACAGTGCTGAATTTGATATTCACAGCTGCATGGAAAGAAACAAGACAGTCCTGCAGAAGACAGACAGCTCTTACTAGTGTTCTATTAACGTTCTTCCATTTGAGTAAAGGGCTCACACTTGCTACACATATAAATTTCCTCATAGAGTCATTCAAGAATTAACTGACAGCTCTTTGTCCACATAACCTATTCTGAAAGAAAGCTATTCTATTATAAAAATAGGAAAATAGAGGCAAATAGAGACTGCATTTGCAGAAGTGATTGTAAGACTTAGCCTAAGACCCTATTCAGCTTTACAAATCACTAGGACTCATGTCTTCTTTTTCTGTTTAGAAGAGTCATCTCCCTAAGCAACAGGGAAACAAAATAGGCTCAGTGATTATAAACACTGGACAGTGGCAGAGATGAAAAGGGGAAAGAGGAAAAAGATCTTTAACAAGTTATGAATTGTTTTTTAAGAAAATCAATAGCAAAGTAATTGCAAAATAACAAACACCTCTGAGGAATTTCACAGTCTATTAAAAGCTCGTGTGTCTCTAGCAGAGACAGGTAGAGACAGAGATGCACAAACAGAATTTGGATTTCCAGCATCATCGTTCAAGTGACTTCTCCAAACTGTGGATCCTCATCGGAGGAGCCTCAATTACAAATCTTATTTGCTTTTTCACATATTTAAAATAAAAATGAATAAAGAGAAAATGTTTAGTAAAGAAAGAACACCCCCAAGGGCCTGCAGAGAGGTCAGTCAGCATAAGCACGGGTAGTCTCAAGGAAGCAGAGAGGCAGCCAGAGGTCAAAAAAGTTTAAATAGATGAGGAAAACAACCCAAAAACCCCACAACACTAAGCAACTGAAATCTCTCATCTTTGGCATTCAGAGACAGCACCACATGCATTCTTTAAAGGCTCATTCCTCAGCGGTAGAATCAATTGGTCAACAGTTGCTGCCTCTTCCAATATCAACCCAAAGCGCTTTATCGGGACAAAACTCTGCAGCCAGCTTCCCAGCAAGAGTTTCCAACTCCCAATCCAAGATTGTTTCTCCTGTCAGAAATCTCTATCATATCCTGGGAAGAGCCCTATGCAAAGCGTGTGCTCCACGCCACCGTGGCCTGAACTTGTGTGCTCAGATCTTTACTGGGGTCTCTCGAGAACTGACTTCTGCTCTCTGGACAGTCTCTTAAATGTTACTTTTATCAAAACACATAAATCTCTGATGCTGTTTCCTATCCCATCACAGGCATCTTCAATGCAAGCTTGGTCACATAAGATCCACGTACAACAAAGTATAGCAATAATTAATAGTTTTACTAAAACAGAGGAAAAAAAGGAGAACCAAAGCTCATAGATGGAAAAGAAAAAGTGCTTAGCAATTCTGCATAGATTCCTAAATGTTTTGTTATTTTACTCCAAAATACTTAAGGTTTTTAGTGTGGCAGGCTTACAGTGGACAGGTAGAAGAGGTGACATTTCTGAGAAAATATGTCATTTCTATAGCAAAAAGAGGTATCTTCTCAGGGACAAAAAATACAGAGAACATCTTGCGGCTTTCCCTGGGGTGCATCTCAGGCCCCTGCTTCCCAGATCAAGGCAACACATTAAATGCCTATCAATCCGGGAGATGCCGAGTAGTGACTGCACTAAAACTCAGCCTGTGGCTTTATGATCCCCCAGGGCTTTATTCAGGATATGAAGAGGCCTCGAGAAACTGTGAGCAGAGAAATAATAATAATAAAACTATAATACACCTGAGAAGCCTCAGACAGTAATTGCTCACGCACTGAAGTTAGCTGCTCTATGATGGACCCATATTGCTTTGATACTAGACAGCTCAGGAGCAACAGCTGGAAGCCTCAGCTGCAGGATCACTTGTTAACACATTTTATTCACTTGAAACCCTGACAGACTTTTAGTTTTTAAAACTCTGATAACTCAGATAACTCTTCCTCTCCTTCCTCTCTCCACTGCTTGCAGGGTGGAGCTCAAGGGGTATAGCTTGACTCTCACTAGATTTGAAGCTGTTGACAGCAGATGCATCAAACTAATGTTACTGACAGCACTGCCCTGCAAAGCAAGAAGCTGATACAGTGGCTGGCACCCATCTCACCTGCATTGCTACAAGGCGAGACTTGTGTCTGGGCCTTCTCTTGCACCTATGCAACGTAAACACACATTGAAGAACAGTGTATGGGAAATGCAAAAGAGCAGAGCTTTCAGTAGAGGCACTGCACGTGTGGTTTGGTTAACGAGCGGGTAGGAATCACCCTTCCAAGGCAGTAAAGCTGGTTCTACAGTCTCTTAAATGATTCCAGACACAGTAGCAGCACAAGGCCTGGTTCCCACAGCCCTGCAGGGGTGAGCTGCTCTGCCCCGACTCATCTCCCCTGCTGCTCTGGGCTCCCCACGGCTGTTTCTCCCTCTCAGCGCTTCTCAGCTGCCTTCTTCGGACGTGTCACCCCAAGCAGCGGCGTGAAGACTTCTGAGCTGGCAAATCATAGAATGCTCAAGGTTGGAAGGGACCTCTAGAGATCATCCAGTCCAACCCCCCTGCACACGCAGGGTCACCTAGAGCAGGTGGCTCAGGACTGTGTCCAGGTGGGTTTGGAAGATCTCCAGAGAAGGAGACTCCACAACCTCCCTGGGCAGCCTGTGCCAGGGCTCTGTCACCCTCACTGTCAAGAAATTTTTCCTTAAGTTCCTGGGGAACTTGCGGTGCTTCAGTTTGTGGCCGTTTCCCCTAGTCCTATCAATGGCCACCACTGAGAAGAGGCTGCCCCATCTTCCTCACTGCCTCCCTTGAGGTGCTGATAGACACTGCTCAGGTCTCCTCTCAGCCTTTTCTTTCCCAGGCTGAACAGGCCCAGCTCTCTCAGCCTTTCCCGACAGGGCAGATGTTCTAACACAGGAAACAGCATCTGCACCAGCACGCTGCAGACAAGCTAATCAGTCCTAATTAGCTCAGGGACATGCTAACAAAGCTGTCTAAGGCTGAGGATCAGTTCCTATCTCCAGACAGTTATGCTTTGTTACGTGAAAATACCAGTTTGGACCAGCATCATGCTCCACTGTGCAACACAGACACGTCCATTGGTCCCAGGGGCTCTCTCAGGCAGTTTTCTGTGGTATCCTGATGTGAGACTGATGAACAGGTTAACTGTTTCCTGACTACCACAGAGAAAACTTCTCAACAACTTTTGCTAATTCCATTTCATGTTTTTAACCAGAGGAGACCACATGGAAGGAGATGATAGCTGATGCACTCCAAATTTGGGGCATTTTTACTTCTGATACTAAGAAACTAATTCCAGAGACAAGTAACAGATGAATAAACACTTAGCCTATTACCTTTAGCCTAGTTTGACCAGTACATTCCTCCTTTTTCTGCAAAAAACTGCTGCTGGGGTAGTGTGTGGGGCAGCAGGATTCTCACAAGATCCCTTTACTGACACTGTCCCAGCAACAGCAAACTGAGGAGCAGGGATTTAACTGGGAAACTAGGTAAACCAGCACAACAACTGAGGGAGCTGGAAGATATTAACACACACTAGTAAGTGGAAGATTACAGAGAAAGCAACTGCTCCCTGGATGCAGAGGAAAGGGATCCCTAGCACACTGCAAGGCCACCGCAACGTTTCCTCACGCTTTTGCTCACTCCTTCAGCCTTGGGGCAGCAGTTTTCCCAGCACACTCGCTTCCCGTCAGCACATACACGTGCACACATACAGAGTGTTCCCTCTGCATCTCAATAGCTTTACACATGCACAGCCGTTATGTACCCGGGCTGGGTATAAATAAATTGACAGTCTGTTTTCCCACTAATTCCATCAGCAAGGTCTCAGTGAGAATACTAATAGAAACCATTTGGAGGCTACAGAGGATAAACCAGAGAGTTGAATGAAACATTTGGAGCCTGGTGTCCGCAGCCTAAAGTTTAGTTTGGATCAGATCTGAAAGATACTGTCCTTTCATCCCTGTGAAAGGAAACGTGCAGGCACACGCTGGGAAACTGGCTGTGCAGACAACGAGCAGAGCAGAGAACAAGGCACATTTTCTCATGCCCCCGAGCTCCCTAAGCAGCAGGTGTGGTATGCAAAAGAGATGGAGCAGGGGAATGGGAATTTCAAGAGGATTATGTGAATAGAAGAGGTAGAGAATGCTAGAAAGAGAAAAAAAGAAAAAAAAAACAATACACAGGCAAGCAAGGATTTCTAGAGAGAAAGATGAGAGGGGCTGGAGCAAGAGAGAGAATACAAAAGAATGGGAAAGAAAAAAGGATGAGGAAGAGAGTGAGATTGCTGAGGGCAATGGATGCTGGTGTAGAGGAATGAAAATAAGAGGGAAGCTAATGAAATCCTCTACACCCATCTCACCTGTTTTCCCTGGACAAACACAAACCTTAAAGGCAGGAAGATACTATCCCTTCCAGAGCTCTTGCTTTCCAATAGAACAGCCATGGGTTTTCTGTCCCTTTCATTACCCTGGCACATGCTAGGAAGCTGTTCCTAGGCTTTGAACAGACCTGGCCCAGCATTACCAGATCAGCCCTCTCTTTGTGGGCACTGACCCAACTTCCACTTCCTCCCCAGCGCAACCCAACAGGCTGAGTGAACAACACACCAGCCCAGAGCAGGGCACTTTGGAGGCGTCTGCTCTGCTTCATACTGACTGGGTCAAGAACTCCTTAAGTCCCGACCCAGGCAGTGCAGGCAGTTCCAGGGAGGAACAGCCTGATCGCAGGGTCACCAGCCTCATGTTTCTCACCAGCCAGTTATTGCATGGAGAGAACTGGGAAGTTGAGCACTTTGGGACATGGGCAACTCTTCAAGAGAGACGACAAAGGCAACAGCGTTACTTGTGGTTTTCTAAAAGGGAAATACATGCTAATTCCTCAAGGAAAACAAACGCTGTTCCAGGATACATAAAGCCTAGTTTTACAGACAAGAAACTGAACTAGGGCTGCGCAGGAATCCTGGAGCATCGTAGTGAAATGAAGCTGCCTTACAGAAATGGCAATCAGGTGCTTCACCCAAGAATGCGCTCTCTCCCACAGGCTCCCAAGTATTCGCTTCAGGTTCCCCGTTACTACCCCAAACAACGCCTTGAAAATCCACCAGTATCATACCTGTGACTTCTTCCCACATACAGACTTTCTTCTGGCTATTTGAAAACAGTGCACCCTTGAACAAGCCACAGACAGGTTATAGCCTGAGGTATCTAAAGATTAAATGAGTGGAGCTTTAAATACGTCTGAGAAATTGTGTCAAATGAATTTGCTCTAAAAAGCAGCCTCAGAAAGTGAGAAGCTGAATTTTTGCAAGTCTTAATTTGGCAGCCTAATCCCTGGATTACTTTGCCTCCTCCTCTACTTCCCCTTAGAAGCTTGCCTGTGTAAATAACTCCAGTGTACAGAAAGATAACATGACTCTTGGGCCCATCCAAGCCTAATTTTCAGCTATAGATTTAACCAGTTTGGTCATATTTCACCACAGGAGTAAAATAATTTCCCAATCCTTGCTGGTGAGCACCACATCTCTTGAAATAAAAGGATTTATGACGGTTATATTTTTTTTCCTGGTTTATATAAATGTAGATGCTATTCATATTCCTAAAGCATTTTTTTTTAATAAGGTTTTTGTCTTCATAATGCTATCACTATGGGGATCCATATGTTAATTATGTGTTATACAGAGAACTGATTGTTGCATCTTAATTTCATGAAGTGCCCTCATCTCACTATATTATATCACACAACACCTAGGTATGTCTATGTGTCTTTCAATGTTTTAATAATACTGAGAACTCCCACAGCACCTTCTATCACAAGAACTCAGGGTTTTATAAATAGCAACGGAGGAACCTTAGATCCTTTCCCTCTCATCCCCATGAGCTGCTCTTCCCACCTCAGAGGTGATGAAAACATGGATTGACCAAAATGACACAGCAAACAACGTGTTTTGCTGGAGAACCCACGTCCCACTGCCTTCTACATGGCCACCAAATGCCCACATCCCTGGGAAGCCTCTTGCCCCACAGCGCTTCGTGTTACCTCTGCACCTCTTCATTCCTTCCCTTTCTAACTCGATAGCTCCAGCATCCTTAGCTCCTTCCCATACTGAACCTGCCTTCCAGGCCACTAAACGCTTTCACGTGCTCTTCCTCACTCCCTTTGATCCCTGCTTGCCCTTGATCCCTGTTTCGTCTCTTCCAGGGGAAACGACCCATAACGACCCATAACCAACACAACACTCCACAGGAGGCACCACCATTCACGCCTAGAGGGATATTATATCTCTCACATCTACCTCTTTCTTTACACATGCTGGCATCTCACTTTTTTCTTCAGTGCTGCTACTGCACAGAGCAGACATCTTCATCAAGCTCTCTTTATAATAGTTACTTATTTTTCCTGGATGGTTACAGCTGATTCAGAGCCCAGCCGTGTGTCCGGATGCTTTAAATTATTTCTTCAAACATGCTTTACCCTGCCATTGTCTGTGTTTCGTCGCACATTCTAGCGCCCACGATCTTTCAGTCCTCTTGCTACAGTATAATTTGCATCAGCTGCAAACAGTGCATCTCATTACTGTTTCTTTGCCCTGCAGTACTTACAAATTTAAAATATAAATATCAACCAATTCACAGACTGGTAACTGGACTAATCTCACCATCAACTTCTACCATCCCAAGGACAAAGCATGTATCCCACCTATTGTTCCAGCTTTTTAACTAAGTTTTGACTATACAACTAGTTCTTTTATGTCTCACTCCATGACTGCCCCCAGTTTCTTGATAATTTTTCTCCTGCAGGGAGCTTATCACCTTCAACTCCTCTGGGCAATCCAAACTGCATAACTGTAATAGGAAATAGTCTTGGTCTACCCCTGGAAACCACGGGTGAAATTTTATCATTTCACCCTCATTCTTCAATACCTTTTCAAAAAAATAAAAAACAAAAAACATTCATCATATTATCAAGGCTCAATTAACCCTTCACAACCACTGTGGTTCCTTGCCCCTGTGTTACTCCAGGGGTTATGACTGTTATTGGTGGTTCTCTGTCTCCAGAAGTCCTCAGACATAAGGAGTCAATCAGCACTTTGTTAAACATGGTTCAGACAGTTTGCTATCTAAGTCTGCTGGCCAGTTTTTTTCCCCTCAGCATTTCAAATCCTTTTCTTCCTTAGCTCCCTTACAACTCCTGCAGGAACAAAACCTGCATTTACCCTTTGTGATTTACAGTATTGGCCAAGTATAAAATAATACCAGCAGAAGACACACAAGCCTCATCCTTTTGTATAAATGAGCCAGGGCGATCCTGCAGCATCCTGTTCTGTCCCCATCCTGACTGTGACCAGCTCTGCCAACACACCTGTTCTCTAGTTTGCTACTCCAAGGCAGCACAGATAGCTCTGAGATGCATCCATATCCTGGCCTACACAATTTTTATTATTCCAGCCCCGAGCGCCCATTATTTTTGTCCTGAACATTTTGATCATCACTTGAAGCACGCTCCTCTTCCAGGTCTAAGCCTGCTCTAGGCAAAAGCCCCTATTTCCTCCAAAACCTTCTGCCAGGCACACTAGAGCAGAGCTTTACATGCTGGTGCCCCCCCTGCCCACGCACCAGCCTCTCAGAGAATCATTCTGTGTCCATGTTCACAGGAGATTTCCCCAAGATTCTCTGGGTGCGGGTCCCCTTAAAACCAATATCAAACTGGATTTTTATACAGTGATCCACAGGTGAGAGACAGGGGCACAGGGCCATCTATAGCTCCATTACAACTCCTTTTTTTTTTTTGTAACCTTTTACACATCATAAATCCAGCCCCTTATGCTGGTACAACCCAAGAGCTACACAGAACATTTTTTTCCTAAATTATAAATGACTCCTCAGGCTATTTTTTTTTTTTTTTTTTTTTTCTCCTCTGTATCACAAATTCTCTTTGGTCAACTTCAGCAAAGACCATCAAAGCTGGGCTCCCTACCTTGTGCTCCCCACAACCTCAAGATCAGTGACAGGAAACCACTGTGATTCCACAGTTTATTGTATTAGCACTTTTGAAACAATGAAAGAGCCACTAATTTCCAAACCACAGGCACCTGGAAAAGCACAAAATGCATCTACACTCTGCAGGAGAGGGCTTCCCCCATCTTTGTAACTGGTCCCTTTGAAAATGAAGGATGGCAGCACAAGCAAGGAGCTTGTTGGTTGTTTCCTTACAGGTGTCAGAACAATTACTCCAACACAGGACCCTTCCTGCTGCTTGTCACATTTGGTAGAAAAATGTGCAATAACAGTGAAAATTTGTCCATTTCTTTCTCTGGCTTTTTAATACTCTGTATGTGCCACCTACAGAATGGCTGGTAACACTGAGGATAATTCAGGAAAAATATCACAAGGCCCTCTTTCACATTTACTTTAATATAGATTCATATAACATGCTACGACAATGCCATGTAAAGAGGCCACAATGTTAAAGAATGTCAGAAAATGAGCTCAATGAGAGATTGTAACAGAAGGCTCAAGAGGCAAAACACTGACCGTTTCACTGGGAGGCAGAGTGAGGAGGGACATCCTGAAATGAGTCCTAGACATGTGAAACAGAATAAAGAAAGTTTTTAGACGCGGCAGAAACTTAAAGACCCATTTCACTGCCAGCCCACTTGTCCTGTGGTACAAAGTAAACTGATAGTCATTAAGACTGTTGATTGGTATTTCTATTTTCCTTTTTCTGGAAAAGTGATTAAAAAGGAAGAAGAAATAATGGAAATCAAATCTCAGGGCTGTACTTTGTTGCAGGAGAGCTGGGCCTGCGATGCTTCCTCCCAAGAACCCGACCAGCACTCTGCACCTTAGACATATAGACTGACTTCCCGAGAAGGAGTCTCTAACTAGACCTAGCAGCTGGACTTTTGCAAACCACCTAAAAGTCCTTTCACTATAATCCCACCACCACAGGCTCAGTTTAATGTCTTCATTTTCGGTGCTTTTGGAGAGAACGAGGGGAAGAAAAAAAAAAAAAAAAGTCAGGTCTTTGAAGACTCTAAGGAACAGACTGAAAAAAGGGAGACAAGATCAGAGAGACAGAGCGAGGGCAAGGGGGAGTTACCTCCAGCAAGTAGGATAACAGATACAACTCAGACAAAAGCAGCTTACATTTCCTCCTGTTCTACATTGGATACCTCTACTTTGGCTTTTCCAGAGACCAACAGGAAGCAAATGCACTGTAGCTAATCAATGCTTCACTTCCTAGAGCCTCAGATGAGAAGCAAATAGGCCATGCAAGAATAAAATACAAGTCACTGAGTCTCTGAACATCTATTGACCATTCACAGCAAAGCACGCAAACCTTTTTCCACCGAGATGAGAGTCACCAGATTATGAGCTTTGGGGATTTCTCATCTTGCAGCAGTACTACCTAGGAAAATTTGCATCAGGGCAAGCTGTACTTTCCTTAGGAGTCGTCTTCAACCTGTATTTTACTTTGGAGTTCTTTTCAACCTGCATTTATGATTTCCACTGAAAATTGCAATCCTCTGTTTGTGACAGTGTAATCATTTCTACTCCAATCAAGTGTTCTGTCAAAAAAGAAGGATTACTGTTTCAGCTTGGGGAAGTGTATAGACTTTAGGAAGAACAAAGTAGCCAGTCTCCAAACAAACGACCTCAGTAGTAGGGAACAAAGGAGAAAAAAATACATAAAAATGATACACAATGACATGCTACTTCCAAAAGGTATTTGATGAACCTTAAGTTCATCAAAAAACTGATGTTTCCTGAAGAGGTTTGTATAATGGAGTCAGAAAAATCAACAATAGACATTTCTTCTTGTTTTGCCCACCCCAAAATGCATACAGATTTTTCCTTTGAAAAAACTTCATGTTATAGTAATGTTATGAAACTAAACATTAAAGATCAGAGACATATATGGAAAATGCACTGCAGTGCACGACTCCAGTCTTTCAGCACTGTGTCCTGTGGGGAGGAGCATCACTGCATATGGTTCTGAACGTCAAACAACATTTAAACCTTTGCCTCTGGCAGCTGCTCTGAAATCCAAAGAACAAACTGTTAAAGAGAAACCTTTTGTTTCATTCCCTCCTCCCCTCTTTTCCCTCTCTCTCTCTCCTGTTTTTTTGGGGAAGAACATAATTTTGCATGACTTCCCACAGAACTATTTGCATGGGATTACTCACAATACACTGTATTACAGTAATAGGCTTCAACCTCTGATGCATATTAGACTGACAGTGTTAAAAATCTGTCAGAGGGAAAATAAATGATACAGGAAAATGATGATGTAAGACAGGACGGTAAACATTCTGCACTTGTGTAATCTGCCAAAATTCACTGGGAAATTGGCCTGGGAAAGAGAATGAGAGTATTGTGCACTGAAACGGCTTCAGGGAATGCTCCCAACTCAAGCAGAAAACAATACCTGACTGATACACGGACGTAATTACAAAGGAAAAGAAAATACAACAGACCAGAACTAAGAGTTGAATAGGAGACAAGGAGAGATTTTCATTTCTTTTGATTTCCCATTGGGTAGCAACCTGGAGGGAAATTTCCCTCTTGCTGTCCGTGGATGGCTCGGGTCACTGGGCTTCACTGCACACGTTCACTCAGTCTTCCTTCCGCTCCTTTCCAAGCCCTGCTGCATCCTCCTCTCACGCCAGCAGTGATCCCCAGAGTGCCCCCCAACAGCATCAGGGGTTCAGTTCAGAAGGGGTTGTCCTGAACCACTGAGGCCCAAAGCAGCATCAGCCACAGAATCCAAAGCCACCATCTCCTTTCCTCAGTCACAGATGGCTACTCAGCCCCGTAAGAAAGGGACAAAAATAAAGGAGTAAAAACTTCCTAACGTTTTCCAGAACCGGTCTTGCACTTCCCCACATTAAAAAAAAAGGCTGTAGGAAAACAGTATAAAGTGTAACCCTCCCCTTCAGCCAATTCTACTACAGCATGTAGGAATTACCAAGAAATAATTCAAGTAAGCAGATACCACTCTTCACTTCCCTAATCAAGGAGTGCTTTCTCGGAAACCAGTGAGGAGTCCTTGAACTGTCCAGGGGACCTTTCTGCAAAGCCCTCACACAAGCAAGGGTAAAGGAAGCCAAGGGAGGAACCATGCGTACGACTGGTTGAGCAGAAGGATGGAGAGAAGCAGTGTTTTTCATATATTTTCACATAGCTCTTCTCATCAAGTCTCCTGGAGCTTAGTCACCAAAAAATGAACAAAACTGAAGATGAGGTCAAATTATTTGCTGAAGTGGAGTTGTAGACATTAGTGCAGTAATTAATCAAGACAACCATGTCAGCAAGGGCCTGACCTTTATTCCTACCCTAGTAACAGCTTTGTCCCTGGTGACTTTCAGCCTGCATGCTAAAGTCATTTAGATACACACTTCAACTAATCGCAGGATACCCTCTGGGAGATAGAAGAGGGTTACTGCAAACTGCAACAGGGAAACTGAATCCAACAGAGAGCAGCAACTAGTCAAGGGCACTAGCAGAACTGGAGGGAGAACCCAGAATTCCCGTTACCTCTTTTACTCCAGTACCCCTGCTAACAGCAATACTGTCTGAAGATATTAATCTGGAATCCTGCCATACTCTTTTTTTTTCTTTTTTTTGGGGTCAAAG
>VZSV01000026.1:2262964-2323365 GCA_013398735.1 Nothocercus julius | reverse complement strand
GTCAATACGTCCTTTCACTCTGAATGGTAGAGCGTGAAGGGGCTGCCCTATCCCTCTGGTCCAGCCTCAGCCGGGGAAAGGAGCAGGACAAAGCTCAGAAGGCACCATCTCCTCCGCAGGCGGCAGCCCCGCGAGGTACCCACGTCACGCGGCACCGGGCAGCTCTTCTGCAGCCTTCACTGTGGCCCCTCGCTACGGTCACCTCCAACCGAATTAGTTACAAACATAAAGAAACAGAAGGACAGATTTCCTCTGAGCTCTGCATTTGCTAAGAGATCATTCAGAAAGTGTGATTTTTGTTTTTCCTGTGAACAGAGATATCATAACTAATCATAGTTGAACTTCTCTGTTACTGTGCATGTTTTATTCTCAGTTTTCCTTTAGAAATGAGTTCCTTTTCGCAGGCTACTACAGACACCCACAAATAGGCTACATAAGGACGTATTTAGCAGGAAAGCTAAGGGTTATGCATCCCTGCCTTCTTCCCACCCTATTAGCGCTACCAGTTGTGGCACAAAGGATGCTGCACAACCATCCTCATTGCAGCTGCATCCAACCTCATTTTAGCTGCATCTGCCCCAGTGTAGACCCACAAGTAACCCTAGATGCAGTTGTGTATATATACACACCACACACAACACATGCACACATGTATTTAGAGCAATAAATACTAATGCAAATAACATTTTTCATCTACATATAACAGAGATAAATAGACACACCCCCTTGCACACAACTTCTTCCAAGCATGACTTGTAAACATATCCTCCAGGGTGCATATAAGCACACATTTGGCACAGTAGTACATAAATCCACATCAAAAGCGCAATTATGTACAACCTGTTACAGATTACGCATCACTGGATACTAGCAGGCTTATACAGAACATAGCTCCGTACTCACACACACCCCCTTCCTGACCTCCACCTCGAGGAATGCGAGAAGCCTGGGAATCAATAACCACTTACAGCCCTTCAATCCAACACTGTCAACTTCGTTCTCTCTCCTTATAGTGACAGACACGCTGACTACAGATAGGGGACATCAATATGCAGAGGAGAAGAGGTGGACACTGCATCAGCATTAGAAGCAGACAGATGCTACCAAATCCAGTAAAGACATTCATCCCTCCTGCAACCAACTGAGCAGAGCCGCCTCTGTTCCAGAAAACTTCTGCTTTATTCACAGGACTTCAGTGAAACCAAACAGGGCAATACCTTGGGCCATTTGCCTGAAATAACAAAACTGTACATGAGAAAATCCAGAAAGAAGCCAGTGAGTCTGTTTCCAAAATCTGAACAATATTCTTATCCACATAAAGATGTGCAACACGTTCAGAATCGCACAAACTAGATACCATATCTTGCAAAGGAGACAGCATGAAAGCAAACATGGTTCAGGGACAGCAAGCTACTTTTAAAGCTGTCAGGGTGCTTAGCTGACTTTTTAATGTTGAACCAGCATGCATATGCACCTGAAGTGCAATTCAGTACTTTTCCCAATGTATCTTATTAACCTTTCCTGCAGCATCTAGAGCAGCTCCATTAGTATTCCTAAACTCTGACATCAGTACTAATCATGTTCCTTCATCACAGCCCATGACATCACTCGAACAACAAAAATCTAAAGATCCCAGGGCTACTCAATCTTAACGGACAACTTTGCCTTGCTCTTAAAATACTGACTTTCTCACTATATCTCTATCCAAAGATCTTACTTCTGCATTATGAACACATCCTGAGCAGAGACTGGCATTAATATAATTATGGCTGTTTAATAAATGTATGATATCTGCCAATCTATCTCGCTAAATTAACCGCAGAAGTGAATTTTGCACCAGGGGTGACAAAGCCCATTTTCAAAGCTGACATTTAATATCAGTCCCCAGCACAAGTCATACTTCAGAGTATACAAATCAAAGGATCTGGTAAGCATCTGTGAGGCCTGAATATGCAAAACCAGAGAAGCAGCTTTGCTGGCTCGCTACAGATATCCAGTCTATGCAACACATGTGCACAGAATTGATCAGAGACAAAAATTCAAGCCAATTCAGTGCATGTGGGAGGAGGAAGGGATGCTCCTCTCCAAAAAAGCTTGAACACTTTGACCCCAACAAGCCTTTCCAATCACCAGACATACTGACTTGATCAGAAACGTGACCTTTCTGTCGCTTTTTCAGAGCTGGCCTAAGCTTTCTTCTCAGATCCCATTTATTTCATTCTCTGCTCACTAGAAAAGACTAAAGGGCGGCCCTTAAAGGTCATTGGAAATCAGTGTCCAACTGCCTACTGCAAAATCCCTGTGGGCTGCCTGACTGCAGGGACAATAAAAACTGACCAGAAAACCCACTTATAGACACAGGACTCATTTTAGTAGCGTGATCTACAGTGTCTCCTCCAGCTGCCTGTTCACTCGGGCGCAGGACGGCTGAAGGTTGTGAGCAGGTTACTCGGGTGTAGCTACCACCGTCTTGCAGGGCTGTCTCTGTTCATCCTCATTGCCAACCAGGGAGGCGTTCTGGGCCATCACAACACGACCACACAGCCCTTCTCCCCAGCTCACATGACATCTAGATCCAGACCTATTAGTTCTCACAGCTGGAAAGAAAAATATGAGGAAGGCAATAAAAAAAAAATAGACTGAAAATGATTTAATGGAAAGAGAGTAGCAAAGTAAATACATTAGAAATGCTAGATTCCTCCTCATAAGTTTCTGTGTAGAGCTAGCATTTCAAAATAAATACTGTCCTCACTCAGCTTTGAATTACTGTACAAAATAAAATCATTTTATAAACTACCACTCCCCCCTCTAAGATGAGGAACAAGCCCTCAAACTTGCAGTCTGCTGACTGTCAGCATTTAAAGGAATGACAATAAAAAGAATATCCTGCACTGAAATGCAAACTGCGCCCTGCTGATCACACTGCAAAAATAAATCTATATATAGAGAGCAAGAAAGAGGGAGCAAGAGAGAGACACAGACAGGGAGAGAGAGATTTTAATTGTATTTGATAAATAAATAAGTGATCTCCAGCAGGAATAAGCTACTTTGAACTGCACAAGGTTTCTGGCATTTGTATGCCTGGTTGTGCTTAGCTGTACTACTTTCTCAAGCTCATTTGCAATATTTTTCTTAAACTTACTAAAAATCACCTCTTTTTTTTCATTGTTGCTTTGAATAAATCTTGTGAAGCCATGAAGCATTATTCCCAGAATCCTGGGTGAAAATTTTATGCCATATTCCAGAAGCCAAGAAGAAGAACACAGTTGAAGAATCTCCTTAGGAAGTTGATGTTACTTTTTAATTTAAACAAAAAGGTGTTTGCAGAACCACAACAGGTTTGAAATGACTGCTCAGGAAGAGCTGCTCAGCTCTTCAGTGAAATTTCTGATCAAACCCCACAAGAAAGATACCCTTTCCAGCTGAAGTTTTGCTTCAGCTTTTCCTTCAGCTGTTTTGAAAATTAAAATTGCTTTCTACAAATCTACATCTTGGTGCTTTGCTTTTCTCGGGAGTTGTTTAATGGTTTCTTTTCCAGTTATTATACAAAATGCTTTCTTACTGTCCTTAGTGCTGACTGTCATGATCTTTTTACTTATGTCTTTAGCTTCCCGTATCATTTTCCTGTGTTACATTAGGCTGGTGCTTTTCTCCTTTTTTCCTTTGTTCAAGGAGAATAAATCTCTGCTATTACTTCTCAGAAGATCATTTTCATCAGCATCATTTAGGTAAATGACCTCTACTGTTGTTTACTCATCACACTCTGCAATACTAGTAAACAATTAGTGAGACTGAAATAACAGAAATCTGTCTCACTGTAATCAATCATGTATGTTTTTCATCAATATTATGATTCACTGTCCTCTACGCTCTAATTACTGCCTTCTCTCTGCCACTAACCCGAGATGGTTTTTAACTAAAGATGTTCTCACACTGATTACAGATTTGTAGCTTTTTGGACATATAATAAAACTCTTTAAAGGACTCAGTTTTTATTTGTAAAACTGCCTTTTCCACCTCCCCCTACCCCGTCATTTTTGTTTAGAGTATTTCTTCAGCCCTAGAAAATCAGTGCTTGTCAACAAAGAAAAAAAAAATACATGCACACACATTATTAGGAAGACTGTCCTCTACCCATATTAAATGTAATTAGGTCACGGTCACTGGTGTCTAGGTAACCACAAGCTCCCACACTAAAGATCAGTTCATCCTTTCCTATTATAATTAAGTCCAAAATAGAACTATGTAAGACACAATCATCTTTTGTGTTAGATAATAATCATTTGTAGTGTTGAAATATTTAAATAGTGTTTGCTACTGCCAGCATAAGATCTCAGGTATATATCACCCAAACCGCTACCAAGTTACACATTTACTTTTTATAAACTGAAAAGAATAAGAGGTAGCTCATTCCAATTTTCTAGTTTGAATCAGAGTTTTGGAGTTGTTTCCTGGTCTTTATCACCATGACTGTAATACATAGACCTGAACTACCAAAGGAAGATGTAACAGACTGCCATTTTTCCCCACCAAAACTGCACATTTAATATTCTGTCCTTCCTTAACAGGATAGACAGGTACTTGGAGATTTTGAAATTCCAAACGTGTGTCTCCTACCATGTTTCACCAAGGCCAATTACATTAAATTGCACCTACTAGATGTTTCAATTAATCTTGCTTGTTACTCAGATGCTTAGCACTGACATAGAAGCAGTTGAGAAATACATTCCCTTTGCATTTTTCTCCACATTGATTCAATTTCTTCATGACAAGCTATCCACGTTTGAACTGCATATATTTTCAAACAGCTTTTTGACACTTCAGCATTTTTTGTTTAGCTACAAAGATGATTATTTCATTTCCTCCCAAGTGCAAAGACCCTCACCAATATGGTGTCCACCAGAAAGTGGCTCAATTTTCCCCCTAAGAGAAGGGCTTTTGATTCACATTGGCTACACAGTCAACCATTTTCTTTTCTGCCTTCTCTCCTCTACAGCTTTAACAATTTCTCTAAAAATATCACCAAGATTTTCCCCCTCCTTTTATTGCTAAGAACCTGGAAATATCCTACGATGTGCCCTAAGTGTTTCTCTGACACATGCTTCCACCTGCATCACCCAAACTTGTCTTTGTATTTTGCATTTTTGCTCCAGGCAGACAACACACTATCATGTTACATTTTTCTCCTCTATCCTTTTTTCCTATGTGGAAGTCACTTATGACAATTGATTGGTTGAAAACATTGCTTGATGATTTCTTCTTTCACATTAAAAGGCATTTAAACATAACTTCCTTGTTTTCTGTACTGTAGTAGGTACACTACTAAGTAATACAGCTGAGAAGGATTCATGAAAGAGTGAATGCCTTAATTCTTTCCTAACCAATGCCTTTTTTGACTTCCACTATTTTCAGCTTCCTCATGTCTGGTTCTTCACCACACACAGTATGTGTGCAAATAATTTCTCATATATCCCCATCTGCAATTCCTCAGGTCCTATACAATGCTGAACTTTGCCTCCCCGAACATCTACTCTCAGATATGTTTCATCAGCTGGCAGCACATACATCAAAAAAATCTTTCTTCCTCGGAGAAAAATAAGAACATGATATATCCAAGGCAGATTACAGCAGTTTATTTTTCATTACCCATGCACAGTATGCAATGTAGAATCTTATCTAAAGATAAGCCATATACCTCTCCAAATTCCCTCCAGAACAATACCGCTGGCCATATCAGTTTCAGAGATCACCTCATATAAGCATATACTTATTCTATAAGAATGTATTTATCATACACCAAAGCACATCTATCTACTCGGTTACTCAGAGTTTAAGCGTCTACAATTCAGTTTGACTTAATTTACTTTGGAAATGAGTTAAGCCAAATTTAATTAAAACCACCTTACTTCTGCTTCAGAGTGTTGACGTGAGGCTTAATGTGGTTTAGCACAGGACTCCCCACTCTCAGCTTCAGCTACTTCAGAGGCACTCTCCTGCATATTCTGATACGGACAAATTATTAAAGAATTCAGTCTGCTTAATTATCAAAAAAGATTGAAAGATGACTTGGTTGCAATTTGTAAGTACCTTTAAGAGAACAAACTGCAAGTCGCTAAGGTTTTTTAAACTAGTGGAAGAACATAACGTCACCACAGCTGAAAAGAGCAGGCAGACGAATTCAAATTAGACTCAGGTAATAATATTTAACAGTTACTGACCCCAGAACAAAATACCAGGGGAACAGATGGTTCCTCACCATGTGATGTCCTCAGATCCACTGCAATTTTTTTTTTTTTTTTTTTTTTTTTTTTTTTTTAAACAAAACTTACTTCAATACAACTAATCAGGCTTAGCACAAGGGTGCTGGAGCAAAGCCCAAAGACTTATAACATATAAGAGGTAAAACCGGATGAGCTAATGGTCCCCTTTAGCTGCTAAACTCCATAAATATGTTACTGAAATTCCGCTTTCGGTACCTAACGCCATTTCCAGCAGAGGCAGCCTTGGCTGCTACAGGACAGACTAGAACATAAGAGGCACATGAGAACAGGAGAACTATGAATCCCCTTTGCTCTTACTACGACACAGAGAGATCTTTCAGGTCTCCAGTTCAGACCCGACAGTTTCACCTGAGTCACGCTTTATATGCCACCATCCATACGCCCGCAGCACAGCGCACTGGCCTCCCTCCTGCTGCTGATTTTGGATCCCCTCACCACCTCCTTCCAGCATCTCAAGTCACAGCAAAGAAAAGAGATTATAGAGCTGTATTAGATATAAGGGACATGCTCATTAAGTACTCAAAGGAGCTATGACAGAAGCAGAATCTCCAAAGGCAGGCTCATGCAACAGCCTTCTCCTCCAGCTGGATGACCAGATCCTATCTAAGGACAAACCATCCCATGGCACAACCTGCACTAATTATTAATGACATTTAGAGCATTAAGTACTGGCACATATTAGGATGCATGCAAATAGAAATAACAGTATCCTATCAGTATGGAAAGAATTTGCTACTTAAAGTAGAGCAGACAGTCATTCCTAGCACACAGGAACGATAATATAGCAAGAAATAACATGTAGGAAGCACATAGGAACTAGAATTAAGTATTTTGGTAGAAACAGAACAGGGAGGAAAGATAATATAATTAGGACAAGATCTTTTCACATGTGAAAAGAAATCTGCACTAGAAAAACAATGAGGAAAGAGAAAAGAATCAGCTGGAAAAAGCATATTTACAGATTTTGAGGTGGGAGAGGGGGGTGATTACATTATTTAGTTTGATTGGAGAACAGAGCGAACCAGGGAACTTGGAGGTAGATGCTGGAGGAATAAGGATGGCAGTACTCAGAGTAAAAACTATTGCAGCTGTAGAAAGCTTGTTTTAACAAGGATACAAAAACAGGCAAAGGGACAGAGCAGAGAAAGGAGAGAAAGTGGATTTCCATATATGGTTTACAAACTGCTGGATAGCCTATAAGCACAATGTGGATCTCAACCAGTGGAATTCACTGCTACAGGAGGTCACGTTTAGCAAAGGATTATGAAGGGATGCAAGAGCAAATGGCTGGTCACAAAGTGTCTTGGTTCAAAGCTGTGATAATGCTAATTAAGGCTCATGCTACAGGGTATGAAATGGAGGGGCAGGTCAGGCCAAAGGATTATTTCCCTTCTGTGTCTTGGAACAATTGTCACTGATTTACAGGCAAGTTTTGTTCTCTTCTGAGCCCTGAGGAACTGGCTCCTGTATGAGATAGGGTACCTGGTTATATGGACCAATGGTCTGATCCAGCATAGCAAATTTTGTGGCCTTAAGAGGAGCAAAATCAAACTCAGTAGAAAATCCTGTGTGTGAAAGACTTTGAAACTTAGATGCTTCTAAAACCCACACAGAATGAAATACAAACATGGCTCCTTTAGCCTGTGTTTTTGCCATTTCCCCATTCTTATTCTCCATGCCTGAGGAGTTCATGACTAGACTATGAGCCTCATCAAAGGGCAATTTTCAGCTGCCAAATAGATTTGTACAACTAATCCACACGGGGCCAGATTAACAAGCAAGAGAGACATCAGAAATCAAAAACTAGCTGCTGTAATTCCACAGAAAACTTGAAAGGATGGTGTGAAATGATACTTGGACATTTAAAGGGACATTATCAAAATACTGCAGTTGGTTTTTCATTAGAAATATATATTTTTTTCCATTCTTTATCCTTCCAAAGAGAATTTTTTCTTTCTTTAGCAGAATGTATTCTCACTGGCATTCAAGGTCACGCCATTCAGGATTACTTTGTAGGTTTCAAATGAAACATTTCATCCATAAAAATCATATGTGTGTGTGTGAATACAATTGTTCCTTTTATGTTACCATTAACATGCATGCATTAGAAAGTTAGAAATAATATTTAAGTGTCTAATTTGCTTCACTATGTCTTCTGTAGTTTCCCCATTTAGCTTTATTTGTACTGTAGAAGTAACTAAAGCTCTAACAGATCCATACCTGGAGCCAAACAACATCCTCACCTATATCATAAACTGAATAAATTCAGAAATCAGCCTGACCACAATTTATTACTCTTTTTCAACTTTACATAAGAGGGTTTGACTTCTGTGCTTGGCAACACAGACTTGAAGGGTAGGAGAACTAGTATACTCGGAAGGATCCATTCAGACATAGTAAGACAACAGAATTTATTGTGCTTATGTCTCTATATGAGCACATTGTTTCTGTTCATTTTCCAAAAGTGTCAAAGTAACACAACAACAACAAAAAAAATCTACCAATTGGGAAAGCCAAAAGGAAGCAGGAAGCTGTAGGGACTTGATGGAACAAGCACTTCAAAGGCTGAGTCCCATGCAGAAGAGGTTGACAGCAGAGCCAAGAAAAATCTTCCACACAGGTGACAGTGAGAAAGGGTGGGCCAAAAAGGGGGCACATGAGGCAAAGAACCTCAACACAGCTGGGCACTTTCCAGTACCGCACAGTCCCATCTACTCTGATCTCATCCCTGACATCATTCCTATTGTGCTGCAGATGGGGCAGGGAACCTATTCTCTATTTGCAGACCCAGTCGATACCCAATAACCTGTCAACAGTAGAGACGAAGGAGCTGATTCAAGACTTTGTCAGCTTCTACCAAGAGCTGCTGACCAGGCTCTTTATACTGAGGAGCAAGAGGAGGAAGAGGAACAGAGATCCTAAGATTCTCCTGAGTATGAGTTTTGAAATTCATTCCAGAAGGCAGTGAAGCCAGCTGAGTTTTCACTTCTTTGTAGTTCAGTTTTTCTCCTTTGGTAATATCAACAAAAATTGGGCCAGGATGTAACACCAATTCTTCTGCCAAGCCACAATTTGTATTTTATTTGCTAGCTTGAATGACTGAGAGGAGCAAAGAAAGGTGACTTGAAAGACTCAACATCCTGAATTCTCTTCCAAGACTCAGTGTTCATCTACCTACAGCCTTTTACCTATTCCACTTTATGCTCATCTTTAGCATTCCTGTTTCTGCAGATTTCCAATGTGGTATCTTTATTTTGAAGTAGGAAACTATAGAAAGGTCAGTGCCATGCAGTAGCATGAGGAGAGCTCTTGAGCTGTAGGTTGCTAGTAGCTAGAATTGCTTTGGTTTGTACCTCACTGTAGAATGTAAAGCCACAGAGGAGATTCTCCCTCTCTGATGCTGGATATCCCTGGTAACTGTTTCTGTGGGTTGGTTTTTTTTTTTTTTTTTTTTTTTTTTAAAAGCTTATTTCACTTCTCACCAACAGTTCTAGGATTACAGGAAAATTAATATCAGCTCCAGGTTATTCCAAAGACCTTACTTTATATCTCCTCTGTTACAGCTTAGACATTTCATGTTCTACATGGAGTCATTCAGTAAAATACTCAGAATCCCTGGTAGAAAAAAAGGTCTTGTGGGGATGGGTGGATCATCAAAAACCAGCAGCCCAGTCAAAGCTTGGGGCATCCACCACCACAAATTCAGCTGCCTAGAGCAGAAAAGCTGGAAGCATCACCTTGGGATTCCTGAGGAATATTCCCATCCAGGACTAGCTGATTTGATTCAATACAATTTATCAGGGCCAGAGAACTGGGGTTATGTGGCTGCAAGCCACAAAACAATCAAGTGTGGTGGTTTCAGCCTAATCATTAAGATATTGATTTTCAAAGCAACATAACTGCTCATTTTGGCACCATTAGTGCTGCCCATTTTCACACAGGCAAGACTGATCACTCATGGGCAAGGATGCTACACTCCAATGAAGTATAGGAATGGGATATCCACCTGGGAAAGCTCGGGACAGGATTATATAGCAAGTATAAAAACTAGTGCTATGGGAGGAGGCTGCAATCTTCCCTTCTGTGCTTGTTGCTCCCTAGAGATGCCTCAAGCTCCATTTGATGTGTGTTAAAAATCACTCACTGTGATAATGCCCTTCCAAACAAACATTTCCATTTCCTTTAATGGGACATTTATAGCTAGAACAGCCTATCCTCGGACATGGTTAACCATAAAACCAGGTGCCTCTCCGGGCAGTTTAGCTATTGGTAACAGAGCAGGCAAAAGCACTCCTGTTTCTTTGCAAACAGGGTCTAGGAGGGAGGGAACACATCCACAAGTTATTCCCAGGGCACTGGTAACTCAGCCTTCCTTCCAAACATGTCAGTGCCTGTGGAATTTCTCTCCAAAGCTAACTATACAAATCTACCCTGACATAACACCACTGAACCTAGCAAATCTAGAATACAGGTGGCTCAACATCTCTGGAGAAGTAATCAAAATAGAGCAGTTAGTTTAATTGATGCTCATTAGGTCACAGTTGAAGATAAACTTTTTTCCCCCGCCCGGTCCTAAATACCTAAATTTTCCAAATACATCATCCCTAAGGCATGATGTATACACAACATCCCTTCCAATAGCAAGGAAGATTAAAATGTTGTTCCCTTCTCACCCATTGTTGGGTTTTATTGCTTCCTGAGTCCTTTGAGGACAGGGAAGCTAAAGGCCATTTTTCTTAGTGTCATTCGCCTCCATAGCCAGTAACCATGCAAGTTCCACCACACTGGAACATACCCCAATCCCCTAACTCTTGAATCTTTCAAGGCAGGCACAGGAAAGCAGATGGCCTGAGTGACAGCAAAAATCCACTGCAGCGGATGCTGGGAAAGATTCTTTCCAGAACATTTTTCAAGGCAGCATCCACGGGACACCTCAACAGATGGACTAGTGCATAGCATTTGGCAGGCAGCTACCCCTCTACTGACTTCTTGAAAGGGGTAAGGAATTCTTCCGTCACCCTGAGAAAACAATTGTTTGTTTATAAAACAGCAAAAACTCAGTGTCTTGGCTTGAGATCACTGCTTTTCCAGATTCATTCACAGAATAGCTACACTTGACAAACAGTGGAAAAGCAGCAAAGAGTTCTCAACAGAACTCCTTAAACAGACACACTTCTGCCAGCAAATGGGGCTTGTCCTATATGAAATGAGTAAATAAAAAAAAATATAAATCCAGAGTCTTCTCCAGAAATGATGACAAGAAAATGATCCTCTCTTCCAAAATAAGAAGGCTGAACTAACTATGGATTGGGTCAGAAAACAGAAAGAGAGTGGCAGTCTGAACTGTCATCTTTCAAAAGTTAGACACTTTTACATGAATCTAAATGGCCATTCAATATGATAATACTGAACACCTTTGTCAAAAATTAATACAGACTGACAACATGCTGGACTTTGGGAAACGCATGGTATTTACATCTTGCATGGCTTCAACCATCATTACCTTAATATAGCTGTCTTACCACCTATCAAAAAAATAATAATAATAGAACCAGCCAGGATAGTCCTACTGTCAAGTTGCAGTTTTCCTGAAGAATAAGTAGGAATAATCCTGAAGAAGAAGAGAATAAGTCCCCACAGTCCTGTGATTTGCTTTTACAAACAATCTGAGAATGCTAATGTCACCACACATTCAAATTTCTGTTGTTGAATCTGGCATTCCCCAAGCAGATTTGATCACAGTTAAAGCATAAAACTTACTTGGCATTCCCTCAGCTAATTCCTTACTTCCAACTCCAAGAACATTATAAAATCCTAACAAATACCTAAAGGTGAAAAATCTTGATGCAGATCATACAAGACCTACCAACTCCTACAGCAGAAAAATAAAATAAAAATAAAATGCAAATCTTAAGTCACTACCCTAGGCAAGCAGAACAAAACCCGTGATTTGAACCTTCAATCCTTAGATTACTATCAGATTACTACTCCTTCCCCCCTCTATTCTCAAAGTTACAGCTGCTTCCAATTTGAGCCACTTTGGACCAAAACTGGAAGTAGAACTATCAGAAGAAAAAGCATTCTTTTGTATTCTCAGCATCTGCTTTTGGATGGGATTTCCAGACCGCAAAGGTCAGCTAAGCATATCTTAAAGACAATTTTTTAGAATGAAACTTTTGAATGCTTCAGAGACTTACCCATGTTTAGGAAAAGTATAAAATCTGTGGGACAAAAGAAATTAGAAACAAGGAAAAAGTCTCAGTCACAGTTGCAAAGATGCCATAAACGTTTTCTGCAACCGTATACTAAAAAGTATAGAATACATCCCTTGCCTTTAGACTTCCTTCCTGAAAGTAGTTATCAAATGCGCTTAGTGGCAAGAATATTGCTAAAGCCAATTTTGTTGACAAGAGGACAAATTAAAATTCTTTGCAAGTTTGTGCACCAGCTTTCCAATTAAAAGAAGGAGGTACATCGAATTGGAGGACAGAAACAAAGTCATATGACCTGAAAACACCATTAAAACAATTTCTGGCTGTTAAGTAATAGCAAAAATTACTTACAAATAAATTCTACCCCAAAATTCCTCCTAGCAATTTGCTAAGTTAACTCCAATAATAAGGAAGATAAAAATCTTGCATTGCCTAAAGACACCATAAAGAAATAGTGTTATAATTCACTGGATGAACAGCCTGTTAGGAACGATTTGGCTAATTTGGACAGAAGCAGGTGAAATCAGGCAGAAGTCCCCTTCTAAAAGGAGGAAACAGTCAGTACTAAAAGGAGAAAACACTTTCATCTTGGTATACTGCTTTACTTCTGCCACATTTCCACAGTAATTCACTGTTTCATCACTTATTTAGAACAATCTAGCCTGGGCAAGCCAGGCTAAAGGGAATACGTAATATCAGCTCTCTGACTTTTTAGACTAACTTTCATCACTACAGTAGCAGTGCGAGGGGCTGGGATGCAGGGCTCCATCAAGCTCTGGCTTTGCACCTGACACACGCTTGGTCCTTTTACCCCAGCCCTTAAGGACATCCCTAAAAATCAGGACCAATAGTTTCAGAAGAGCTAGAGGACTTTTGTTTTGAAACTGCAGAACACAAGCTGCATTCCTTATGTTACATCCTCATTTTCTGGGCAGATGGTGCACAGTACCTTTAGGGACAAGTACTCTCAATTTATTATGGATGCAATTTGTAGAAGTCCTATTTCAAATGATTATCCAAGTCAAGCTTTTTGCCAGTTATTCTGACCTAGTTCTACCCTGCCAGCAGTTCTATTCCGATCAGGTAACATTTCCCCTCAACTTTCTAGTGATGTAAATGATTGGAGGAGATATAATACAGCAACAAATCATGACTTCAGTCATTTTAGAAAAACACTCCTGTCCATAGGCTTTATTCATCCTTCACCCATCCCTACTTGGCTTTATCACTCACCGAGCTGAGTGGCTAAACTTACGACAGAAAAAACCCTTACAATGTTGCATTGGTTCTGGGTAAAGCCACCCTGAAACTCCTGAAGCCCTCCTGCTCACAATGACATTTTGAAGGACTACCAAGTCTAACAAACTTTACCATCATTCTGCTCAATGCTGTTCTCCCTGCTGCCATCATCTTGGCAAAGAGAAGGCTTTTCCCCTCAAGAAATCTGATGAGAAAATTGGGGGTATTCAGTTTCTCAGACTTCGAAGTCTTATAATGGACTAAAAAAAAAAAAAAAAACACCCCTCTTTCCTTCAGCCCTCCCAAAGGCTTTCTTCAAAGAGGGATCCATATCACTGGTAAAATCTCCTTCAAAGGGCACTGTCAAGACATCTGCAATAATTTTAAAACTCATTTGTTACTCTCCGTTTTCTATAATCCCTTTGAAGCAAGAAGTTAAAATCTATTTCCATTAGTGCTACATCCCCTCCACCAGGCAAACATGCCAAGTAAAATACTTTTCCAACATGGCATGTAATCACACAGCGCAAAGCCGTATTTTAGCCGCTACGGTACCAAGATATATGGGTTTGGAACTCAACTGTATATCATGATTCAAAAGATAGGAACTTGCAGGGTGATAGATGCATCTACAGAACAGAACAGCTCAGTGCAAAACTCTACACAAAGTTTTTAATTAATAGGCTATATATCAAGGAATCAAGAATGAGATAACAGCCTAACTTGTCACCACATGCTCTGGTACTGCGCAGTAACTGCAAAAATATGAATATGCAAATATAGCAATGATTATATATGCAAATATAAAATAAAAAAATGAAAGAAACTCAGAAATGTATCAAAATGTGTCACTGCAGACATGATTCTTTTGGGGCTGTGACCGTACCCTCTCAAACAGAACAGAACTTCCTGCAATACAGCCTTGCAGTCCCCTATAGGCTATAGATAAAAAAGACCCTCAACAGCCCCCAAAAGAGAGGCAGCAATAAAAGTCACATGGCAAATTGTTCCATGGGGGGAAAAAAAACCACAGACATCCCTCACACTGGCAAAGAAATGATGAGCAGCTTCTTTTTCTGATTGTTTTCTGTTTTGACCATAGGAGCTGTAAACTGGCTGAGGAAGGAGGAAGAATTCCCTGCAGAAATTCACTCCTTTGTTTTTAGCAACTTTCAAACCTCTCAAATGGAAACATTGCTCCTGTAAGACTGAACTGGGCAATCTAGAAAAAAAATGAAAGAGTTTGGATATTCCCCCCCACCCGCCCTACTCTTTTCTTCTTCCTTAGGTTGAATAAAACCTCAGATAAGATCAATAGTTTCTTTAGTTTTATGTTTCTCTTCCTTAAGGGCAGCTGGTTTATTGCATTTCCATTGATCACACAGACAGGGAGATTTGACAGAGATAAGCTAATTTTTTTTCCTCTCCCTCTCCCATTTAAAATCAAATGACTTTTAAATGAGGCCGGGGTCACTCTTGTTTCCCATTTACATATCACTAGCAAAATTCCTGTATCATTTTTCACTCATTGAACTGTTTTAAAAATGCAACACAAGTCTTTAAATGTCAGTCTAACACAGGTTACATTCCCTAGAAGGTATTTAGCACAGACTTTCCTGGACTCACTGCCAGAAACACTAGGTTCTACTTTATCTTAGCCCTTCCCGGCCCTGGCTCTTTGGCAAGAGCGGGTACATCGCCAGCCTTGTGCACTGCACAGTTTATCTTCACCGCAGCCTCTGCGAGGCTTTCTTGCCCCTGCTGAAGTCTTTGCTAGCTCCCTAGCAGATGTGCTAGGGAGTGCTCTGTGCAACTGTAAGCATCATGTCAGTGCCTACAGTCAGCAGAACAGCTACTTGAATGGATTAGTTTCAGCGTTTACAACTAGGAAGGAAGCTAAGGACTCGGATCAGGGATTGCTGTGCAATTCTATTAGAAGTTTGACCACTGATTTCCTGAACAGTGAGCCTCTACCGTGTGAAATTTGAGGTTTTAAATCCCATCTACTGCTGGCACTGTCCTTCAGTGTACAAAAGCATTAAAAATGTGTGTGCTTGTCCAGAAAATACACCAGGATATACACCTAGAGGGAGAACAGTTTCATCTAACTCGGAAGGTGGTTTTATCCATAGCTAAATGTGATCGCAAATCTACTAAAACAAATAAATAGAGAGATCCAAGTCCAGGACACTGACATGGACTGCCCAAGTATTGCTCTCAACTCTTCTCAGAGACAGCTTCTGGGCCCAAGACTGAAGTATACACACTGAAGTCTGGAGAGGAAAAAAAAACAAAAAACAACAAAAAAACCAAACATGATTGCCTGTGTGATTTATTTGCAGTTATTTTCAGTTTACAATAGTTTTGGTAGGTGGAACTTGAGTTTTAATTGCAATTATGTGACCAAATCTTTAGGTCAGCCTGTCGAGACCATACCCTAATCACCTGAAAGAATCAAGAAACAAATCTAAAGAGCGCTAAAAGAAAGAGGAAATACCCTAAATAATATCAATTATGTGGAACTGAGCTTGTGCATTGTTATGTAGGTCCAAAGACACGTCAGTGTGAGAAATGATAGTTCATTTCAACACTAACTAATCAGATACTTAGTACACGTGGGAAAACAACTGAAAACACTTTAAAGCTGTCCAAACCAGAGAAACTGCAAAAGGCCTTTACTTCCTTACAGTGGATGAAAGAGATGCTCCCTCATGGCTGTATGTAGGGAGTCCTCCATCTTTAAGATTAATACTGGTAAACAACAAATTAAAAAGACTGCCTCAGAATAACCACCTCGAGATCCAAGCAGGTCTCAGCTTTTCAAACAGACATCATTTTCAACAAACATTTCAGAAGTACTTCAGAGCTCAAACTTCCTTACAGCCCACGGGAGGGCTGGATTCATCATGTCACCAATGAAAGAGCCCTCTTTCCCCACCATAAATCAAGACATTCACCCCCTCAATGGCTAGATGTTGCCCTGTTCACATTTTTAGTGACAAAGACAACAAGCAGAGCAGAATCTCTTAAAAACACTACAAAGATGTCTAAAGGAAATATATATTCTAGCCCTGCTACATTAGGTCTTTCAGCTTTTTAGCACCTTCAACATGCGATAAGGCAACGGATGGATAAATGTTTAAACTCAGCATCTGAATGTGGCACGATGCCTATTCAAGCATCTGATGCCACAAACTAAAATTTTTGTTGAAACCTCACAGATGGTAAAGGAAGAAAAAGGGTCATCATTAGATATTGATACAGTCTGATGTGCTACTGCTCTTAGGCCTTCTTGTGGTCACCCTGGGAACTAAACGAAACCTTTCTCTTAAGAACACTAGAATCTAGTGCCTACTGCCTTCTAAAGAAGATTTAAAACAGCTCTCCTGACCTGTGGTGCTTATTATAAATCCATTAGCACACTCAGGAGCAGGGAGCATTAGTTGTACTGCTCTGGGCAATTACATTCTCCTTCCTTAAACTCTGTGTTTTTTCCTTCTCTTTCCTGTCTTGGAATTGATGCATGTATTGCACAAGATAGTTAAAACAGAAGCTGAGTACCTCCTGACTACACTCCATAGGGAAGTAAAAGGATTAGTATAGAGCTTGCTAAAAGAATCGTTTGAATGTCTATTAATTGTTACTTATAATAATGGTTCTTTCCTTAGAGTCTTTTAGGATCCATAACTGCTTATTAATGCTGCATAGATAAGGATTGCTCCTCAGTGGAAGGAAGGAAGTGGAATGTGGAAGCCATTTAACAAAAGCAACAGGCTTGGGAAAGGAACAGAAAAAATTCACCATTTGATAGCAAATGGAAAACTATGATCAGCCAAACACATTTCCTGGAGTTCATCCTGTGTACTTATAGGGGCTAGGAGATCTCAAACCAGTGTCTGTAAGGTGTTCACCCAGAGCACAGTCCTTCCCAGAGTTTGGAAGCTGATTCAGGTGGTTCAAGGCATACCCTGAGCTCACAGAGAGCCAGCAAAACTAACCTTATATTAGCTAGCTTTAACAGGCTAACTTAACTCTTTCAAAAGAAAGACTCTCAAAGGTAGACTCTTAAATTTAGCCAGGTGCACACTCAGGCAGCCAGCCTGTACCAAGGAGTGTGCTGCCACCAGCATTCATATTGATTACCTTAAAATAAACTCAGAGGTGTCTGTATCACATGCAGGGACATTTTTATTACTCTGACCGCCCTCAGAAGGGCAAATGTCCTGAATTATCTCAAAAGTCTTACTTTGTTTAGCTCAGTCATTCTGGCTCCCAACTGGAATTACCAGATCCATCAGGAAGCATCAAAGAGGAGTTTGAATCACCCAACAACAGCAATGTCTCTCCTGTGGCACAATGAAGCATTGCCTGGACAGCCTGCTAGCTACACTAAGGTCTACTCAAAAAAAAAAAAAAAAAAAAAAAAAAAAAAAAAAAAAACCCACAACACCACACTACACCCAATTAACTGATTTTGGGCAAGAAAAAACACATAAGGACAGGATTCATCTCCATAACTTTGCCTAGAATGCTCTTTCATCTTAAAAGTTATTTGATGGTGGATGCTGTTGTTTGAAGTCTACGAACAAACTGAAAGATCTGACACATTCTTTTGAACAGAGTTATTTCAGGGAGTTTAATGGCAGTGCATATAGAACATAAGGGGGCAGGGGGAAGAGCATCCTTGTTTCAAGGGCCATGCAGCCTCAGAGTTCACTAAAACAATAATGGTATCATCCCTTAATAGTGTTTTACATGTCCCAGTGTCACAGAGCCTCTTATTTACACATCCTTCTGGGGTAAACACTAAGCAAGCAGAGGAATACACACACTGTAGCTGCCACTGTTGTTAGCAAGGTAGTCTATGACTTAGATGATGACTTTATTTCCCACTGGTTTAATGCAAAACCCTTGTCAGAAGTAAGATTACAATATGTAACATGGAAACATCAAATGAATGAAGCCACATCATGCTAACCCCAAGGAGCTGTAGCTATAAATCTGTTACAACACTCTTGGGGTATTCCCTTGAAATACGTGAGAATGCAGCTCATATATAGTGATAGATCCCCAGGTTTTAAGCAGAAAAAAATCATGTGAGGTTACTTAGAATATTTCATTACCTTAACACAATAAAAAAGGAACAAATTTGACTCAGATGAATTTCAAAGTAACTCTTCCTTATGCAAAAAAAAGTGATATTTATTATAAATTATATTTGCTCTTTGCAATGCTACAGCTCAGTTGCTTCACTGTCATTATGACAATCCCTTACCACGTTATCCAAGACAACAGTTTCTGTCACTTTTGAATGAGACCTCACAGAAAGGACCCTACTGCCCTGGCACTGGAGGCCAAAGAGCAGGAGTCATGTGGAGACTTAATGGAGGAAAAACTAAGCAGCAGTGTTACCCACACGCTCTAGAGGATCTAGAGAAAGCAGATGAAGCTAAGTAGTGAGACAGCAGCCATCATTTCACATTTCTAAACTCCCGTTAGAAAGACCTCTGGTAGAAAGAGCTTGACACAGGCTAAGAGATGTACTCACTTTGTAGAGCCCGTGGCTGCAGCCGCAGTAGGTGCTCTCCATGGTGTAGCTCCTCACAACACCCATTTCCTGCCACGCCACCACCCGGGCCGTTGACTCCCGGGACTTCTCTACCACGAAGCTGCAGCTATTCATGACAAATGCAGGGGCCACTTTATCCAGGATTTTAGGAAGGGTCTATGAGAAAATATCAGCAATGAATGAGAAAATGAGTTGAACAGATGTGCATGTGTTAAATCATACATGCATCTACAGAAAGACTTGGATTTTTTTTTAAGACATATATATCAAATCTATCTGTTGTCACTATCAGTGAGATAGCTCCAACCAGTGCCAAACTCAATTATGTCCATTCCATGCAAAATCCTCATTTTTAACCATTTATTTCAACCTAGTCAAAGACTAAAATGCAAAAGTGTCCATCATGCTTGGTGCATTTCATTCAAAAGGAAACATTTTCACATCCAATAGTCTTCAGTTACTTTATGAGCTTTGTTTTCAAGGTGCTTCAACATTAACTGATACTTTCCTGATGTGCTGCCCAGAGCAGTGGGGCCATAGCTAAATACCTGATGATCCCATTCTCCCCTCTCCAGCTGTGCTGCATCCCTCATCAAGTATCAGGATTCAGCTATAAGAGGTTTTTTCCCCAACTGAGGTTAGTATATGGGAGAAAAAGGGGATGTGTCATCTCACAGAAGGTCAGACATGATTAAGCTTCATTTTCATAGAATGTTAATATGTCCACGTAAATTAACTTGCATTGCATAGCAGTCAAAAAAATCTCAATTTTGAGGTGCCTAAATGACACATATTATAAGCTTCATTTAGAAAAACACACTCAAAATGAATCATAAAGATTATAAAAACTGCTACTTAACCTTCACTGATTGTTATTTGAGAAACCTTTTCTAACAAAAATCCGTATACAAACATAGTATGCCAAAATATCAAACATTTCTGTAAATACACAGCTATTATTTATTACGGAGCATAGATGTGTTACTTTTACATTTTATAAGAGCGTACACTAGATACTTAACACTAGGTACGCTCTGGGTAGTAGTTGGATCTTTACGCACACACGTGTGCATATACGCATACATTTCTGATATAACTAACCACAACATATGCCAAAAGACCATCTGGTTCATCTACAGAAGAGCAAGCAAAATGAAGACATTCATTATTTCTTTGACAACAGCTTCCTTAGACTTTTCAGCTGAATGAAATTGCATAGAAGGCGTTCCTGCTCATCGCTAATGACATTTACCCTGGAATTTCATTCAGTTTGGACGGTGAAATCCAACCAGTAATTTCACTTTCCAATACCAATCAGTTTCATTGACCGATTCTGAGCAATTGCAGTTCCAATCTGTTGAGCTTTACTTCATAATACTTTACAGAAATCGGTGGTTTCATTGAAAATTGAAAAGTGTTTAATAGCAGCTTTTTTTTCCTAAAAACGTTTGACATGAATAATATATCTTTGGCCTAAATTATTTTGCAATATCCACTGCAATCATCATGCATACATCTGTATCAAAATATAAGTGACATTTCTCTGTATATCTTAGCTGAAGTAGTCAATTGCCTTTGCCAGCAAATATCTACCAGATTCATTTTCAGAGAAACTGAGGCAGAGAAAATAAAGGGAAGTAACAGATTCCATTTTAAACCTGTGAGACCCCCAAGAGCCTAACTCACAGGCTAGATCCCAAATGTGCTACTAAGAGCCACAGTAGTCCCCTTCCTGCATAGTGAAGAGTAGAGCCGAGGTTGACTGCTCCCTCAAAGCTCAGCAGCCCGCCTTTCAGAAGTGCTATTTTCTACAAGGAAATCAGAAACATTCCATGATTTCATGCAGCACTTCTAGGTTTTTCAGGATTTGGGTTGAATAGGAATTAAACAAACAAATAAAACAGAGCTATATTACTCAAACATTTATAATCTTCAGCTCAACCATGAGATCCAGTTACGATCATGTATGAAGATTTAGACAGTTTTCATTCTGTCCTTATCTGAACCAATACAGATTTTTGTAAATACATATTATAAAGAATGATAATCAGGTCCCTAATCCAATTTAGCCTTTTAAAACAATTGAAATTATATGCATAATCAATCTTTTGCATTTAATTAAATAAAAAAGCTGGCAGGTAACAGTAATGTCTCTGTACACAAGACTCATTTGGGAGCATTAGCAAATCTGAATTTAATATTCTTTTCATTTTACCAGCGTTCACTGGATTTCACACTAATGGTTCTTTCTTCCCTACTTATTTTTCTCATTAATTATCTTTCAATTGTGTATTTTGAAAGGGAAAAACACACCCATTTAAGAGATCCTTTTATGATAATGCAGCAATACGACTGTTCTCCCTCTTAAGTACAGACAGATTTAGCCTGTACAACAGCCAGAAAAGCTGATCGCCTCACATGGGACTCAGTCCATTTGTTCTAGTGAAGTGAAAAATCACATGGAGTTATAAAGTGAAAAAACTTTTCAGCTTCTTTCAGGTTGTAGATGGCCAAACTCTGCTACCAGTTTAAGGCCACTATCACAGTTGGGCAAAAATCAACCTTTAGGATTATTAATTAGAACTCACTTTAAAACCCCCCCACAAAAACACCACCTCGTGTTTCCAAAAACGCTCTTTTGTCAGAACTAAAGCTTTTGCATGGAAGTTTGTCATTTTGGATGAAAATACCATCCAGAAAAGTAGAGACAAAAATCACAAGGAAAAAAAACATCTGATGAAGCAGACATTTTAATATCTGCTCTTCTTGATTCCCTCAAATTTTTTCAGCAGCCACATCAAGCACCTACCAGGCAGTCAGCTCCAGGACATGACATCTTTTTTCATGCCACACCAAAACAATTCTTTTGTGTTCAGTAAAAGCAGTAACTTTTTGTTATGAAGCAATTCAACTGAGTAGGACAATGGCACATCAGCATTTTCTCAATTACAACTTATTTCATAGGAATAACTATGCAAATAACTATGCAATTTTATGTATTGTCTTATGGAGGGAAGTATGTCCGGAGCTGACAAAAAATATGACTGTTCTATCAGTTTGTAGCCAAAAAAGTAGAACACCAGGAATCCAGTGAGATGAATCGGGTTCCATCTACTAATCATATTCTTACTTATACTTGTTGCATCAAGATATGAAACGATTCTAAACCCTGCAGAATGCTATTCCTTTGGAGTGAGGAAAGCTTGTATGTATCTCCAACCTTTATGGATCAGGTTCATCATTAATAAGCTGGCACACATAAACGTCAACACAGCATTTGCAGAGAGGAAGAAGGTGGACCTACCCTGTAGCCAACATCTTCTGTAATAACTGATGTGTCAACCACACAGCCTGCCTGCCACAAGGTCTCCTTAATGCTGCAGCCATATAGAAACACATTCTTTTTCTGGGAGTGGCCATGGTAGTCACAGAATACCTAGGGAAGAAGGTAACATTTTCTTAGAGGGGAAAAAAATCCTTTAAAAAAGGCATGGTAAGATTAGAGTGGGCATTACTTTTTTACAGGTCTCCTCAGAGGAGTTCAGATTCTGGGTCACATCTATAATTAGTGTCAAATTTTGTTAGTCAGATGTATGTTGTTTTATCTATTCTATCTGACACGATCTCAGAGGATCTAGAATCAAGATTTATGTAGTTCTGTTTGAGCAGAAATAAACATGACACCTGTGCAAGAATCCACAGTAACTCAGGAACCTACGAGTTCATGGTAACTTCTAATATAGCAACACTATTTGTCAGGCTCCTTCTACTTCTAAACTTCAGCTTATAAGATTTGGGAACCGCACCTTCCCAAACAATTAATCATCGTTTGAGCTTCCTTAAATTCAAGATCTGTGCTACGTAATTTTCAAGAAATTATAATCATGCAATTGTGTAAAATGTATGCTGTCATATCTTTGTATGAATCCCTTGAAAGCCAAGCACTGAACATGACTTATCTTCATGGCATACAACCTCATACCATACAACCTAATGCATTTGTCTAATCCATCTTTTTTGTGTCAGCTGTCATACAGACAAGGCAAAAAAGCATTCCCAGTTTTAGTGGAAGCTTTAATTGCTTTCATAGGAGATATCAGCTCTTACAGAAATGAAAATTATGATTTAATGGCCCAAGAGGTAAATATTGACCCAAGTCTTAAAGAATAATCAATATCAAGGCCCTCTGAGATAAAAAGTCAATACACACCCTGCTGTTACATATATTCTCCATGTCTTTATCAGTAATATTCCAAAATCTGTCAATAAAAAGGTAAGAATTTCTGATGAGAAGGGATTGGTTCATTTAAACCCAATTTTCACCAATGATCAGAAAGGAGTTTCAAAATTCCACTGAAACAGTTTTCTAGGGTATATGTCAGAGACAAATAAAGGGACAGGTATAAAAAGGTAAGGAAAAATTTTGGATCAATATGTAGAGACACATCTATATAGGAAAGCAATACACATTTTTACATAAATACAGGTACAGGAGAGGAGAAATAGAGTAGTTTTTTTTCCCCCATCAATTGGTAGGGCAAGATATTCCCCACTAAATTCATTTACTGATCACATAACAGCTAGGTTTAGCTGCAGACAGTCGGGGGTTATCTGTCTAGGAATAGAGCATTTAAATTCTTTCATTACCTTTGACAACTCCAGCTTGACACACAGGAGAGGCTACAACACACACGCCTAAGGAACCATCTCACTGTTTAATTAGGCAACACTCATACGTGCCTCAACACAGACGAACCTCACATTGGTGGTCTGTTCGCTTATACCCTGCTCCTTTCGGTTTCCAAATTGTAATCCTCCTCCCTGCACAATCACTCAGCCCCAGCTCTTTGCAGGGCTCTAGGGTTGTTGAGTCCTCTCCCTGCATCACGGCATGTTCCACACCCGGAGCAGGGAAACAGCAACCTACCTAGCAGCAGCAATGTTCCTACATTACTCAGACCCTTGCCATCTGATAACAAAGAAAAACAGCAGACAAATAGTCCAGTTGGAGAGCTGCCCTGTAAGGGCTCCTTCCAAACAGCTGCATTTAATGGTTCTTGTAATGACACAGGCATTCCCCCTGCTAGTGTTTTATTTAAGCTATCAGTGATACATTGGCATAGTTTAGACTAACCACAGGTACCACACGGAATTTGTTCTTATGAATATCATACAGGATTTCATAGTTTCAGTCCTATTTCAAGGAAGAGCTCACAGCTCAATTGGGTATCAACTACTTGCCTATTTACAGCATTACCAACATGCAAAATGCACACACATTATCCACCTAAAACAGTATGTATTAGAAACCACACTAGGATGATCAGCTCATCAGGTAACTGTGCTGCCTCATCAGTAGCAGGTCTGTAATTCAGCATTTCAAGGAGCCTGCAGATGAGTCCTTAATAACAGGCCTGAGAGGAGCCTTGCCAGATGACACAGTCACAGACTTTTGTAACAGTAAGGAATTATCATCAAATCTGGGTTCTGCAATACCGCTGCAGTTTCAAGCTATAGGATCCTTCCCTCTCTGGTTGTTGCTAATTTTCCGAGCAGAAGAATCAACGCAACTGGAAATAATTGTCATTTCATTTGCAAATCACAGAGCAGTGTTTTAATCACAGTTACAGGATGCTGCAGTCACTCACAATGTTTATGACCAGTTCTTCTTTATATGCATGTATCTTTGTACTCTCTTCTCATTTTTACATTTTAGGGTAGCTTGTGTTTTACCATTCAAACAAAACTAAGCAGTACTTTTTAGCCTGAGAACCAATAACATCCTGGGACTTGTTAAGAAAACACTAAGCAAACCTGGGATTTACTAGTCCTTTTTTCCCCAGCCTGTCCTTCTAGGTAGCGGTCACACTAACAAGCACAAAACTGCCAAACTCCAAGTCTTGCAGCCACCAGGATATGACCCAAGGCATAACATGCAAATTTTAATCTATTTTAAATTATTTGCCAGAACAGTTTACTGGAAAGGTAAAGGCTGCTTTTCAGCTCAAAAACAATTCTCCTCACAACTTACAGAACCAGCCATCTTTTGAAGCAACAAAAAAAGGAAAATATAAAATGATAAGCAAACAATTCTGGTGGAAAACAGGACTTTTTTCCTCCCCCTGTTTTTGCCTTGGCACTGCTGAAAGAAGAGTCCAAGTCACCCAGTTCTGAGGTAGACATCCCTTGATTTTTCTACTTGCAATACACTTCCCAACTTAAGACCAAAGGCTATAAGATATTTTAAAAGAGAAATAGAAAAGAGGAGTAAAAACAAAAAGAAATATTAAATCACTACATCTTGCAAGGAGACCTGCTGGAGACATGCAGCTTTGCTCTTGTAGTCAAAAGGAGATGCCACAAAGCAGAGGACGGCAATGTCACCAGCCCCTTGTTTTACTAGGGCTCCCAAAAGCTGAGGAGAGAACTGGAAAAGACAAAAAAAAAAGACAACAACAACAGCAGCAACAAAAATACCACACACAAACACACGTTTAGCAGGCTATTTTCTATAGGAGAAGATAACAATTAAAACGGCTTTGATTTCGCATTTAAAAGTTCTTTTTCTCCTTGAACAGGTGCCGCTCTGCTTTGGAAAAAAAATTACTTGCTCATCTTTGGGATAATTCTAACTAAATCACAGAAGTCATTTGGCTACCAGGGAACTTGGTTCCTTGGGATCTTGCAGGGAGGATGCGGTGGGTCTGGCCGGGGGGGTTTGGGGAAAGAAACCCTTCTTACTTCTGGAGCAGGAAAAAGGCATTTCTGAGTGTGGGTAAACTAAAAATCAATGTGCTCTTCACAAAGGCAAAGAAGAAGCAGTTTATCAACAGCCCGTCATGCAACCTGCAAGCAGGACAGACAGTAGGATCAATAGTCTCCCTTCACTCAGCAAGGATGCAAACTTGCACTCCATGGGTGTGTTTTCAACTTTAGGCACCTGGAGATGGCAGGGATAACTGAATTAAAAAAAGGTAAATAAGAATAATGAGGTAAGAAAAGAGTGAAGCTGCACGGGTCCACACCACTGGTACAGGCGGCTGAGCTCCCAACTGCCTGTCCGCCTGCGGTGCGACTTCCTCAAAACCTACAGTCTGCAGAGTTGAACGCCAGGGCTGGACCAGAAACCATATGGCCAGAAAAAAAAAAAGAAAAAAAAAATCACTTCCAGAAGCTCAGACCTTTTCACTCTAACTGGCTCTTTTCTTATCAAAATCAGAGGGAACTGCCAGTCTTTGCAAAGCTCCTGCCTGTAGACTGTCTCGGTAGCTATCAGCACCCATCCTGCCAGTGCCGCATCTACATCCCTTCAGCCACATTTGAACCTTCCTGTGCTGGAACCATCTTCCCTTCCCGATGGGCACCACTGTGCAGACAGGAAGAGTCCCTGCCCTACCACAGCTACCACTTTGAGACTAAAAACATCTCTCATGAATTTGCGCTACCACAGAAACAGACATTTTCACTCCCTCACCAGGGGAACATGAAAGTTCAACCCTTTTGAAGGCTAGTTCCCCATCATTATCATTGCACAGCTTGTTCCATCGCAGGCTTTTTGCACAGTCCGTTCAGGTAAAAACCTTTGTGAAATTTCTCCTGTCATTGCCATGAAGATAGCAATAACCTGTTCATAATATTTAGCTTAGTTGGAGTACTCTGAAGATATTAAAGAGCTTTAAAGAAGTGGTTCTCCTTTATATTCTAGGTGGGCAAAAACTTTGAAATTCAGAAATGTTGGTTAGAAGATTCAGTAAGTAATAAAATATGCAAGGCTTTCAAAACAACTCTGTAAAGATGAAAACACAACCTCACAGGATGCTTTCCAAAGCTTTCTAGCTGTAAGACAAGGTTGTTTGGACGAGCGCACTAAGCAGCCCATGCACAGTTACTCACAACACACACGTGGGAAGAGACTTACCAGAGGCGCCCGGCCTATGCTGCGCAGGTAGTACAGAAGACCTTTGCTGTGGTAAATGGTTGGATGGAGCTCGGAACTGGGAGACAACCACTGCCTGTTCAGGTCATCGCCACTCAAGGAGCAACGGTGGCTGAAATCACAAAGCAATGTATCACCAACTAACAAGAGACAGCTAATGCTAGAAAGCTACTGGTTCTGATCTGTCCTGGCACTAGCACAGGCAATGCCAACTAGTACATAAACATCAAGGTTTTGATTGAGCTGGTATAAACAAAGAGCCCATGGTTTGTTTGAAGAGTGCTTACAGTATATTTTTATCATTCATGTTTCACATGTAGTCCTGAGAGAAAACAGTTTTTCCATACACAGGTATGTACAAAAAAATAAGCAGAAAATTTTCAAATAAGATGGAAAAAAGATGTCTCTTAAAATGCTCTAAGTTCTATGAAAATTATGAAATTCACCCAGCTTATATAAAGCGGAGGCTTCTCAAAACTTCCACACCAAACAGGTAAATCCAATGCATACTCATTCAAACTGAAGATAGGTGTTTCTTAGACTTAATATGTATGCACTTAAATGAGATATCCAGCTTAATTAAACTTCTCAACTGCATTTCTCATGAGTGATCCAAGACATGCATCAGGAAAACCTTTACACATCTCACATCATTAGGTAGAACAATTGTCTAGCTTCACTACAAAAGCTGAATAAAAACCTAAGTGAGAACCCCAGATCCACATGAGGGAAGTTTTTCCATAATTGGCTTGAACACAGTGTTTCCGACTCAGTGACCAGCGGAAGATATTCAGTTGCACGGATTACATCATTTGCAGTTTTGCAAACTCTGACTAATCTTCCTCATTAGGAGTTTTGTGTAGTTCAGAACCCTCCTCACACTCTTCAAAGGACTTGCTGTAGCTTGGTTTGCAATTTGCAAGTTGTGCTATGCTAATAAAGTTCAGGGATTAAACCTGCATCATATCTGAGACTGTGACAGGTCTATCTCCATATGTAGTAGGTTCATTTCCATTCTATCCAAATCAACATTATAATGTCTGTGGTGGCACAAAACAAAACCTACCCGAAGCACTGGGTGAATTTCTAGTTACGAAGTTGCACCCGGCCTTGCAGTTCTAGTCTTCAGTTAACAAAAAACATTTAGAAGTGTACACCTGGGGATGAAGATTGGTATTGCACAGACAGACTTGTACGGCAACTAGGGTGTTGCATATATAGTTTTGAAGAAAGAAAAATCCTTACAACGGAATGCTTTGAAAAGAGTAGAAACAATGAATATCTATGGAAGAAAGAAATAGGAATAGAAACAACAAGTCACTAAGAGTTTTCTACTTTTTTTTTTTTTTACTGTAGAAAAAACAAGGCTCTGATGCCATCTTGGGGTCTCCAGCAACATCACAAGATCCATTCCAGCTTTACTGTAGGTTTACTATCGTTGTTACCCGAATCCCCTCACTCTTCCTTCATAATCCACAGTTCCCATGTTACTCATTCTGCAAATTGGAAAACATTAGCAACAGCTAAGACATAGGAAGTCAGCAAATGCTGACATGATCCCTCTGCTGGAGGGAAAAACAAAACAAAAAACAAACAAAAAAAAGAAAACACTGAAGAAAACATGGTAATTTCCATTATGTTTCTTAATGGCTTCTCATGTAAAGTTACCTGTAAGCCACCTCTCTGATCTTCTGGACACCAGCTGCTCAAGTGAGATTAGCAGCTGTATTTACACCAAATACTTCTGTGCATAGAGGTTTCCTTTAATAGGTATAACCCTAAAGAGGCATTTGAGTTGCACATTTTTCAAAGACAATCAATGCTTTTTAAAATTTATTTCAGAAGCACAGAAATATTTCTGATGATCATTATCATTCTTACAAATAAAAATATTATTTTCCTTCCCTGTTTGGGTTGACATCAGCTTCTACCTATTCAAGCCATCTGCATGTCTCCCTCTGAGAAAGCACCTTAGCACATGCTAAGAGAGTCCAAACCCTGCCAAACCTGCAGAGGAGTACAAGTGGGGCACAACTGAAGCACTGCTCCCCAAAAGCTTAGACAGATCTACAGGTGAACGTCAAGCCAACCCCAAACTAACTTTCTATTTCAATACTTCTCGAACCAAACAGAAAGCCTGTTTACAAATCCATATTCCTTTAGAACATTTAGTAAGAAATGGTGTGAGACAAAAAGTTCAATCTTATCTCTTCAATACTTAACATCCCCTCTCATTTAAACCACCCTGACGTGTTAGCGCTCTACCTAACAGCTTCTATCCGCAGCCCTTAAAGAGATGCAGAACTTCATTAGATTTTGATTCTTCCTACCCCACTCCCCCTCCCATCTTTCTATTAAAGCCCATTTACTTTTGCAGGTACCAACTCCCTGCCAGTGCTGTTCCCTGATTCTTTCCTTTTCTCTCACCCTCTCCCTTTCCTAACAGCAATGACATTCGCAGATAATGGGTTTGTCCGTTATGCTCTGCAGGCAACAGTGAAGGTAAAATATTAAGCTGATTGCAAGTGTCGATAACAAATAAAGGGTCTGGAAAGCTAAGACTGGCTTTGTGCATTTCACAGGATTTAATGAAATTCAATTCTCAAATCAAACATTTCTTACGATGCACTTCCAAGATACTATACTTAAAAGCTTTGTGTGTCTTTCCACCTTAGCAACAACAGGGAGACTACCTGCCACCTTGGGTGGGACAAGCAGCAGCTCAAAGGACAATGAAGTCAGTTGCCTAAAAGATTCCAATAAGCAAAAAAAAGCCCACATCCGTCTCTATAAAGAATCTCTGTAACGCAGCTGTTTGGTACACGTCTTCAGCCCAGGCGCATTACCCACATGCAAGCCATAATTAAACCGCATTTCACTAGCTCACAAGCCTAATACTTAGGATTAAGTTTTTCTTATAGCACTGCCTCTTCTACCTTAAATGCCAGAAAAATCTTTGATGGGATTCAGCCGATTGGACCGCTATTAGCTGCCCCTGGGGAAACACACAGCTACCAAACAGTGCTCTGGGAAAGGAGCCTCTTTCTCCCTTTGTTCTGTGCAAGAATTGAAATGGTCCCATTAAACACTCAGCCACAGGCTTCGGTGACACGATCCATTAGTGCCGTGTAGAAAGGATCACCTCTCCAGCTTAATAATGGCCTGTGCAAATATCACATGGTTTTCCTACCAGATAAAGGAAAAGCACATCAAAACAATCCCACTTTTCACCTTCTCCAGCAGACCATAAAGTTGTTCTGTTACTGGAGGTCCCACTAGAATGACTCATGGAGCCAGCAGAAAAGCAGAGCCTTTGGTACTTACTAAACTCAGCTTTTCTAAAAAAGATACAGCCAGGAATACAACCACAATGATACGTGACAAGGTCAGCAGACACAAATGCCCAAGGAAAGAAATTCCAGGGTTGTCTTTCAGATGTTCTCCCATGGTGCCACATGGTCCAGTCCCTGAACAAAAACTCAATGGAGAAAAGATCTTATGGAACATCTGCAACTCACAAACCTTGAATGACTGGTTGTGAGCAGAGCAAATTTATTCTTAGGTGAATTTATTGATGACAGCTAAATTCAGATATCATCACATGCCATCAAGTACACTCCTATTTGAATAAAAGCCCCAGCTCCAAAGATGACACATGCAGGCAGTCACCTAGGTCTGTGTGTAGATCTACTCTGTGAGAAGCAGATAAAACCTCAGACAAAAACAGCAGGTTGAGATTCCCCTTCTCATTAAAGGATACACTTTTAAGAGGAGCACTGGACCATTGCTCTGAAGGCAGGGACAGCTCACAAGTAGTAAAAGCTGGAATTGATTTCAAATTTGTCTGCACTTACAAAATTTTGCTTTTAATCCTGTACTTCAACCTACGTTTCACTAAGATGTCTTCTCTACTGTCTTACTATCAAACTTGCTTGACCTCGAGAGCAGGCAAATTTAGGTACTATTCAAATAAAAGCATGCATGTTAACAGCCCCAGAGTAATGTGAGAAATCAGATCCCATGGCTATTCAAAGGGACTTGGGAGATCAATTTTGGGGAGGAAAAAGGACAATACTTCAAGGGACTTAGGAGATGCACATCCCTACTTCCTCTGAAAAGCATTTGGGCAGCATTTCCTGCCTTCCTGTCATTGCATGCATGGCAAGTCCATGGTCCAACACAAGAATCACAAATTGTCATCATCACAAAGGACACCCTGACACAGTTTCTTCTATAGTGGCAAAAGAACTACTTTTTCCATTTTAGCAGAAAAATACTGAGCACCCTCAGCTTCCATCTGCACAAAGTTCTGTATGAACCACATACATGGACAGGGAAACACCACCTGGCCCTAACCCAAGGTTGATACAGTCAAGGAAACATTTTAGTTGTTTGCACACAGATGCAAAAATGGGATAAGAGATAAATACGTACTTATAAAGGAAGAAACAAAACAAGAGGGAAGATGCAGAGTAAAAACCCTTAGGAACAAATACACTGTGAAAGATATTAGACCAGGAAGCAAGAAACCAAGAGAGAAAGACAAAGAGAAGAAAGTCTCTTTAAAAAGAAAAACTGTTGCTGTAGTTGGAAGATAAAATGACTCAAAATCACCTGTCCATTACAGATAAATGGAAAGACAGGGCCCATCATAGCAAGTGAATGATGTCAGGACTGATAACAACAGCACCTGGAGCACAGCGAACTATAAAATCTAAAAGGATGCATTGTGTTTGATATATAGAGAGTAGTATCACCATTCACTATGCATCTTAATAGTAGGCAGCAGCACTACTATAAGATAAGAATATCCCTAAAGGAAGTAGCTGCAAACAAACATCAGGATGCCATTGAACAGCAAGGGGCAGCCTCAATCAGAGGGAACATGCTGGACTTTATAATTAACTACCACCAAAAAGGAAGAATATTTGTGTTCAGGTATTTTGGTCATGCTCATAAGAACCTGGAGAGGCAGCAGGGGGAAGGAATCCTTCATTTTGTTTGATTTTCAGACTCTGACTTTCAGAGACTTAGACTCTGAATTTCAGAAAGCCACAGCACTAGCAAAGCTCTTCCTCATAATATTATGAAAAATGTCAGAAAAGGTCAAAAACCGGGAAAACAATTATCAGAACTGCTTAAGCCTGTGACTGTACCCCTCACATAGGTCCTTCACAGGGATGCTCATCCCATGCCATGGAGGCAGAACACTACAATGTTGCCTTGTGATGCTAACGGACATTCAAGAACAGAAAAACCCCAGCGCAGCATAGCCTTTAGGTAACCTTTGTAGAGAGCAACCCCGTAAAACAGTGTTTGTGTGATATAGAACAGTCTGATGCTTTGAAATGTTTGGATATTATTCAGAAGCTGAAGAATAAAAACAAGAACTGATCTTCTGTCCTCTCAACATGAGAAAAAGGATGATGCACTGAGGATCTACTTGTAAAGCTACTTAATCTATTCCATTTTATGGCAGACAAATGGATAGACTATGACAGCACATTTACAGCTGGAACCAAAGGGCATTTGGGGTACAGGTACTTTTCCTACAGTGCTCTGGACTGCACCAGTAATAGTGAAGTTTCTGCCCTACCATCTATGGGGACTGATAAACCTCCTTAAGGACACCTCACTGTTGCACCTTGGCAAGCTGGAGGGCTTCCCTGAAGAGAGGTGATCCTCACCCAGCTACTCCAAGGAGTGGTGAAGGTGATGCTCTTTTGAGAGCATTAAAATATTAGATCTTCACCTGTATTCAGTGAATAGCAGAGAGAAATAGACACTGATGAATGAAACAGTTCCCATCAGCATTACTGCAGCTAACAATTCATTACCAGCCAGCTGAACTTGCCTTTGGACTGAGAATAGAATGAATAAATAAGGCACCTATACAGAATCAAGAACCAAAATCAAGAGGAATTTGCCTTCTCAATACAACCAAAACAGTCGAGAACTTATGGAGGCAGAAGGGAGGAATGGGTGCAGGAAGAAGTTATAAGCAAGCCAGAGAAAGAAAAAAAAAAAGAAAAAAAAGAAAAAAAAAAAAGTAGTGAGTCACCTAGGACAACCAACATCACATGCAGGTCCACTTGAACATGTAAAGTAAAACCAGAGTTTTAGTACTAGAGCAGCAAACACTAAATAAGCCCAAAAGCTGAGCTGGGATTTTTGTTCTTTGCTTCATTCTCCCAGTTGTGATTGAGAGGTATGTCAGGGAAAGGCATAAAAATCACTGTCCTCCCACTCAGGATAACAAACTCTGAGACTGAAGAGCAACTTCATCTGGCTTGCCTTGCATTTTAGAAAGCTCAATGATTAAACATTATGGCAGCGTTGTCTTTGACTGGTGAGCACACTGGGTATCTTGGAGATCCTCAAAGCTTGGTTCTTCTCAGTCTGTGAAGACTTCACAGAGCTAGCGGGGGAGCATGCTGAGAGATCTGCCATTCACATAAGCCAAAAGGAGATGCAAGAAAAACAGAAAACCTGCTTTAGGGACCATAAGTAACCAAAGAACCTTGAGAACATGGCTGTGCTGTTTGAAATTTTTTTTTTTTTTTTTTTTTTTTTCATTTTTATTGTTACGTTTTTTCTTAGGGAAATTAGTATGTCTTGCTGTGTATAAGGATTGCAGAAATGCTAGAACAGCTGCTACTCCCAATTTCCCTGCTGAGCTCATCTATTTAATCTCAAACCTGATCCATACTGCTCTTTTCTATACAATTGTTTGGATATCCCTCTAGAATTTTACTCAAAGCACATCATCCCTCAGCTGCCAAATTTCCTATTCCATTTCTCTTCTCCATCCAAGTATACATCCCATTCCTAATTCCACTGCCCTGCTTTCTTGTGACCTACTGCAATACCAACAGCCCTCAGGCCAGATTTGCACCACACTACCATCAGATCTGCTTTTGTCATGGGCAAAGGCCACACCAGTATTAGCCCATTAAGGCAGGCACACACCATGTAACTAGATGATGCAAGTCAATGCCGGGACATCGGCTTCCCCTAAGCAACTCCTGTAAAGTAACAAGGGATGGCTATTTCTCAACTGCCCTGTGACCTCTTAGTGCCATACTGGCATATCTCTAGGCCTTTATTTTTACTACTTTTCCCTTCTACTGCACCAAACACACAAGGCAGAACTTATCTTCTGAATGACACTTGTGCCATCTGGCTGCCGACCAATTTAACAGTGCTGTTGAAGGGATCCATCTCTTGGACCCTGCCTGCAGTATGATTTTTCCCTTTCAGCACAGACTAATGAATCCATGATGCATAATGCTTCCTCTCAGGCAAATGCTATTCTAAGAGATCATTCTGCCAGCTTCTTCTTGCCTCCCTACAGCTAAGCACCGATACTAATTAGTGTAATGAGCCTTCAGTGTTTCAGTTCCTACATCTGACTGATTTTGCCACAGTGGACAGTCCCTGCTTCCCCAGATAAACAATGTGCAGTCTGTGGTGCATTTGGTGCATGTAACTGGGTTGCTATCTCCCTCAGCTCTCTATTACATATAAGAGCTCCTTTTCTCTCTCTGGACACATTTCATTAAGTCACATTTTGTTATAAGCTAATTAGAGACACAGAACACGATCCGCTTCACCCCCGGCTAATGCTGTCAGTGACATAATCAAATGAGACAACAAGTTCACATGATTTACTGAAAAGGTGAGTTAACAGTATTATCATAGACGAGCCGAACTACCTCCCAGCTCCACATAAAAGGATGCTCAGCAGACTTCAGTTTCCTTTAGTGGTAAGAGCAGCCATCAATATCAGATAACTCATTCTCCTGTAGTTGCCTATACTTCACACAGTCATTTACAATGCAAATATAACTTGCAACACTTGGCACTATTTTATGGTGGAGGAAATAAGAATTCAGAGAGAATATACAGGAGAAAAATAAAGGTTTCTGTGCTTCTGGACATCTTCAATGTGGAGTCATCTCAAGACTCTTCTAGGATCCCTAAATATTTTGCATGGTATTGATAAGCAAGCTTTACAATAGCACTTTGAGTCACTGTTTTTGAAGGGGGAAAAAGTCATATTTCAGCTCAAGACGGTTCTCAGAAGTACCTTTTCTCTGCAGGAAACACTGACCTTTGCTCACAAACTAAGCACACTCTTTTCCTCCTCCCCTCAAAGCTTTGACTTTACAGCCAATATTTCAAAATGTATCAAATGTATCTAAAACTTTAAAAGTGTTTCAGAAATATACCATCATCATATATCAGGAAACATGCATTGCTTTGCCACCCATTTTTCTGTGACAGAGGGTCTCTACCTGGGCCATACGTCCTGTAATGCCACCTCAGGACTCCATGGCAGCTACTCATCAAGGAGGAGAATGACAAAGAGACACGAGTTGTAACCTGGCTGGGGAACACAGAACAGCCAAGCAACAACTCCCAAACGGCACCGCTGTGACTTATCCAAATTGAAATGCTGTTTTTAAAAGGGAAGATTTGGCTCAAGATTATTATCCATTATTCATAGAAAAATTTAAGTTTTTTTTCCCCCCCGCCTGCAGGGAAAAACAACATACTTTTCCCCAACAGTCCTACTTACATTCTCCTACAAGCTATGTCAGCAAGTCCTAACTTTGCAGGCGAGCGGTATCAAGAGGTGAAACAACTCATGCAAAGTGATAAAAGTAGGGATGGAATTTGAGATTTGATGGAAGCATACTGGATTAACTTCTTTTTTAAAGAAGTGTTCTGAGCAAATTCCTGTATTCTGACATTCTTAATTTAAATGTGGCTTATATCCATATAGCTTAAGAGAATTCTTAGATGATTTAAGCTAATTGCTCACATATGGGTTGCACTAATTTAACTGAGCTAATTTTCAAATCTTAGTTAAATCAGTACAATATCTGCATATAAATGAATCCTAAGAATTACAATTTTCAGGCAAATGATCTAAACATAGACCACAATAAATGCTACAGAAGGACAAACTGTTGAACCATAGGCTAACAAAAGCAATCATAAAGAGATCAAAATAACAGTAAAAATATGCAGCTATGATTCCAGATCTCTGTTACTTTTTCTAGGATCTCTTTCAGGCAAGCTCTCCAGAAGGTAGAGCTCCCTTCTGAAACATCCTCTCTGCTCTCCTGTGGAGAAACTAGGATGGAAAGAAAAAAAAATTCTCCAAGCAGTTACCATGAAGCAAAAAGCTCAATTTCAAATTCCTCAGAATATGGTGCATTATAGTTGCAGAATAAATTACATAATAATTGTCAGAATCCAGCACTACTGTCACGCAGTAGCAGAGAACCCTTGTACCTGTCTGAACAGTAGGAGCAATGCAACAGGCATTGCACATGGCCAGCTTTGCTTTGTCACCAAGTCCTTCAGCTCAGTGCAGGAGCACAAAGGACCTCATTGTACATGAGGCTGTGATGTGATTTATAGTGGAATCAGCCACCAGCTGACATGCGAGAAGACACACTATGCTTCCTCCACCAGTAAATTATAGCTCTGACAAATCAGCATTAACTGAAATATGCTGAGTGGTGGCTTACAGAATAACAGAAAACAAAGTGCAGAGTTTGTCAGCTCCTTTCCTCTGCCAAGCAGGATTGAACTAGCTAGGGAAAGGTAAAATTAGATTATCTTCCTCAAACTAAAGGATTTATTTTTAAAGCCATGATGTAAAATTAATATGATTATGATATCACAATTACTATCTGCAATACCACTGGAAAAATCCCATGCTATGTGCATGGCAAGCATCTCTCTGCAACAGAGAATCATTTCCTTGCAGGTTTCTGAGCAGTTACATACAGCAAGCTTGGGTTTGCTGTATTTCTCCTGCCTGACCAGGGATCACTAGTTCTGCCTGTGAATCCCGAAGAATCATCAGGAATTCCTACAGAACAGCTTGCTTTCTGAAGGACAGCTTCAAAGCAGAGAAACAAAAACAAAACGACTCATTTTCTAGTTATACGTTCCCCCAACACTGAAGGAAAGTAGCTATCTTCTATTTAACTCCACAGATTTCTACACGCTTCTTTACCAGTATGTGGTATTTCCTGATAGATGTTTTACCTCCACATAATTCTCCTCACCTACACAGTGCGCTTTCGGTTAATGCACAGTACAGTTCCCCTATGCATTCAGGGAGACTGTCAAGGCTTTAGAAAGCGACTTAAGCAATGAGTTAGAGATACCATCTCTCCCAGGGACTGGAGGTTACTTCATGCAATAGCTATTAAGTGATGCATTGCAAATAGTTTAATAAGCCATTAGAGCTGTTAAGAAAGAGATCCCAATACATCAGGATCTCTTACACGAGCCCTCCTGTACACAAATGGGCAGGCAGCCTCCTTTACCACATCCCCTCTTTAAGGGTCTCAAAAAGAGGAGGAGAAAGACCAAGTTCTGCAGGACCCAGTAAAATCCAGCACCTTCGGCAGCTACTCAAGTGATAAACTTGACTCATTCCACATGAAACCTCCTAACTACTAACCAAGGACACACCTGGCCTCCAGACTGTCTTACCAACACAGCCCATGCTCACCAAGACAGCCATGTCAAACAGTAATTATGAAAAATGCAAGGGGGAAAAAACAAAACAAAAAAAAAAACACACAAACAAAAAAGCACGACTCATCCATTTTGCAGCCTGTAGCTCTGAGCCAAGCAAACCCAGCCAACATCAAGCTTATCATCTTTCAGTACCTCCTCAGAGACCAGGCACCAGCATCTCCCGCACAGCTGGAGGAACATCCAAGGGACCGAGCTGCAAAGCAGCCAGGGGTGAGCTAGGAGGTTTGGGGTTATATGTCTGTAGATGCATCGAGCTCACTCATTTGTTTACTTTCCCCTATGCATTTGCACAACAAGCCTTCAGACCTCAGCGGATGCTAATTCTGGTACCAAAAAACGACAACAATTTGCACTTACATAGCCGCTCATCCAAGCGCAGTGTCTCTGGGCACTTCACAACAGTGAAGTTAAACGAAGCATTCAATGCAGTCTTATTAAAATAAAGTATACACTGGAGAAATACGATGGGCTTGTACAATCCTGCAAAACATCTAGAAAGTTTTTAAAATATATATTCATGTATATAAAAAAAACCACAGCAGTAACAGTCAGAACAGCTGTAAATCTAAAAACCAAACCGAGCTCTCCAGAAAGCTCTCGCATCCAAGCACAGATTTAGGCAAGGGTCTAACAGACTTCATGTAAGTGCTAAGTTAAGAGGGCATGGACAATGCAGGGTGCATAAAGTGATTTAAGATTCCTAGGAGGAACTGCTAGAATTCAAGGGGCACAGAAAAATTTGTAAGAGAAACCACACCAAAACACATTAGATGTAGCTTGCTGGAAACATCTAGTTAATTAAGAAATAGGGCACTAGTGAGGAACAAATATAAGTAGTAGTTCTGTCCACTTGTAGGAAAAGAAAAAAAAAATACTAAGCTCTTTTTGCAGAGCAAATGATGTATTTTAATTGAGGACTGGCACGATCAAAAATTCCCTCTTGAAACAGATTTGTAAAGTGAAATTACTTGAACACTGAAATAAGTGACCTGATTTTTCAAAATATGGAGCTACTCATCACTGTCTATTGAAGTTCAATAGAGTAGCAAGTACTCAGCATCATCCAAAGTCAGGAAATTCTTAAATAGCTTCCAAAAAAAAAAAAAGTCCTTACTGTTCATTCATTAACTCTGCTCTTAAATTAAAAACAAGAAGTTTGAAGCATGAGAAGATATTAGCAATATTCCAGAATGAAGGATACAGTGCTTTATCCACTGGGAGCTTTCTGTCCTTGACTCTCTTTCACACTTCTTTTATCTTACTATAACCACCTCTTAAAGAAGAAGGATTATGAATATTTTGGGATCAATGGGATAAGCTGGAAGGTGCTCACGGAGGAAGTGGATGATTACCACCCAGATTTTGTAATACAGGGTTTCTGATAAGAGTCCTGTTCCAACATGTTAAGGATATCAAGTCCTGATCAGAACTTGAAATACTTCTAGAAAAAGCAAATAACCAAGTGCCAGACTGGCATGGACCCTTATGTAGATATGGGGGTGCAAATACAATGATTTGAGAAATTTTAAATCATATATACGGGTAACAGTTATACTCCTTCTACACAGGAGGCCTACAGGCATACATTGACACAGCATCATGGAAAATTATTTATATCTATCGACTCATCTAACTCTGCACACTCAATCACTAACCAAAGAATAGGGCCACACGTCTACGCAGATCACTGCCTGAAGGTCGTGTTTGCAACAGCAAACCCAGTTTCTCCTGGAGAGGAGACTTAAACCAAGAGCTTGCTCATTCTTATGGAAGAGCTGAACAAAACTGTTAATACACACCCAAACTTAACAGGTGAACAGCACTTACGTATTTAGAGAGGGTAATGTGACTTTTACTGGTAAGGAGACACCAAAGAAGGTTTTAGACCTACCTTTCAAAGAGAAGTCCAATACTCAAAAAAAAAAAAAAAACATGCAAATACACACAGACTGTTTTTATCAATTGGAATAAAGTTTGCACAAGACTACATATATTTTGGCTAGGATTGCAAAAAACAATGAGGAACACAGAATGGCATAGAAATGACCCAAGATCTAAACTCTTTCTCTCTTAAGGAAAAAGTAACACAGCTCAGCTGCCACAATTTGCATTTGGGTAAATTAGTTCTTAATAGCTAAGAGAAGCCATAAAGTTGAGGAAGAATATTTTATAAGTGAAACCACTAGTTGCCTAAAGAATAGGACCTAGCTAAAACGTCAGATACATAATCCTTCCTGACCTGTTTCATTCCAGTAATGTTGCATAATTAATGCTATAAAGTATTAAGCAGATTAAGGACTGTAAGTGTCACTACAGTATAAGACATGTATTTTCCAAAAAAAAAAAAAAACAATGAAGTTTTATCTCTGTGCCTTTCCAGCTAGGCAGAATCTATGATCAAAACTTCCTGGTAAGCTAAGAGAGGAAGAAAAGTAGTAGTAATACATTTTCCCTCATTTTTGATTGCTTATAGAAAAGTCTACTTAAAAACCTCCTGTAGCCTCCCTCAGAGTATGGAAAAGTACTTTTTCTGTGAAATCTCCATTTCAATGGAGTTATTTTTTATCAAACAAACACTTAGCTATTTCAGACAACTCCATTATCATTAAGCCCAAAGCACTTATTTAAGGTATTACTGGAATCACTCTATAGATAGGTAAAGTAACTACAGAACAGCTTAATGACTTGTCTGAGGCCATACAGTAAACATTTGATAAAAGGGGAAAATGGAGCACTGAAAGCAAGAAAAACAATCATTCGCTTAGAAAACTTTTTGATGCTGCTCACAGCAAGGAAAGCAATTGCTTAGTGGTCCTCAAAGATTTATGCCATGAAGGATGCTTACCTCTACTCCTAAGCAAGGAAGACTACAAAAGACAGAGCAAAAAGGGACTGCAACCAGAAGAAAAAAAAAAAAAAAAAACAGAAAAAAAAAGTAGGTCTACAGAGCTTATTTCTCTTCAGCTCACAAGGCAGATTTGTTGGTCTGAAAAGCACGCTCACTGAATTGCAGCAGTGAATATATTTTTTACAATGCGACTCCACAGCTGCAAAATCCCAGCTGCAATTAGAAAACTGTAAGGCTGGACGTTTTATCATTTTTATACATGTAGGCGCTCCAGTGCTGGCTGTGGCAGGCTGCAGCTGGCCTTCCGGCAGCCGCCAGCTGCTCCCTAGCAGAAAGACAGTAACTGCAATTGTGTGTAAACATTAGTAAAACACAAATTTTGTGGGTGCCGAAAAGATTTGAAATTGCTTAGCACAGTTTCAGTCTAGCACTTCCCAGCTCAGTCAGGGGAAGATGACTTGCTTGGAAGAAACTGAAGAATGTGATTTTATATCATTAAACAAGGAGGGAGGATGAGGTGACCTCTTAAGTCTTCAAATAGCCAAAGAACCACTGAGTTGTGGAACAGGAATATTTTACAGCAAATGTAAGCCTTCATTATTCCAATTGTGAGTCTCTAATCACTGAAGAAAAGGATGATGCCTTTTCCTCACACTTATCTATGAAGAGTATTCTGATAGTATTGGCTGTTGTCCAAAACAAATACTGCAAATGATCCATGGATAGTAACAATAAATTAAAGACATAGTGGTTTACAAGCAAACACACAAACTCATGTCGTCTTTAAAGCTGCATCTTACATACTACATATTAAATGTACCTAAATTCTAGACGACAGAAACACGGGTTCCCTTCAGCTAGTTTAAATCTAGGGCAAACAAGCCTTGATTTAGTGCCTAACATACATTTTTCCAATTATATATTTGACAGCTTTTCCTTTTCATGCTATCCCTTTTCTTCCCTTCCTGTATCCTGAAAAGAAGTCCCTTTGCTGTCCAGATGCATTCACACTAGTAAGAGTTATACAAATTGACCGTGAATATCACTTAACCTCAATCCTTATCTCACGTAACCCCTCGTCAGTTGCAAAGTCTCTAGACAACATATTCAAGGACTCTACAGAAAAGACAGTACTATCTTGAGCAGCACAGAAAGCATCTGCTGTGGAGACTGAGAGCATCAAGACTGAACATGGACTTCATAGGGAATGGCAAACCAGCACAGCCTCTCTGCTATAAGGTTTACCTTTGGCTTGGCCTCCTAAGGCTGCTCAGGAATTTCATATTTCATTTATTCTTATACAGAAAAGACCAACTCTGCACCTGCACAGGAATTGAGAAACCTCCCACCCTCCTTCTTTAGTGTAGAAAGCTGCCTCAACAAATGAGACAAAAAAAAAAAAAAAAAAAAAAAAAAAAAAAAAAAAAAAAAAAAAAAAAAAAAAAAAAAAAAAAAAAAAAAAAAAAAAAAAAACACCACACACAACACACCCACCCACACACCACTAACATTTATCCTCTGCAGACAAGCCCCGTTTTTCTTCAGCCTCTTCCAAGCATAAAGCTCTGTGTGTTCTGCTACAAGCTGTTGTCCAAATAACCAGGTCTCACTCACCTTAACAGGGTCACAGAGACACATTCATAAAGCCACAGCGACAGTGGCTTTACAGACAGTGACAGCTTTGGGTTTTGCCGTGTTCCTTCTTCACGGCTACTTCTGTTCACCCTGCGGGGTCCTGCAGGGGTGATGTGTCATGGTTGATCGCAGGTTGCCTACCAGTTTTGCACATACCCCAGAAACAGGCTACACCACTGCTTCAATTCAAGTCCCCAAAAGGGTCTTCTCTCCTTGTCCTTCCCCTTTACCCACTTCTGATCACATTACAATTTGCCTAGAGTGCTACATGCAGCCACCTACTGCATCAGCAGGGACCTTGTCCCAAGAAATGACAATGCCCTGGGATCATGTTCCAAGGCAAATTAGCCAGCATCCATCACAAACACTGCTAAATCTTATGCTTGCCTCTCAAAAATCTCTAGGCTGATTAGCCTTTAGAAAGAGCGGAAGCTTAAAGATCCCAGTGCTTATTATTGTGACAAGCTCTCCCCACAAGAAGAGAAAGGAGCTGCAGCAGCAATTGGGGAGATGCCAAATGAACAGAAAAACAAGCTGACCAAAAATCAGCCAAATCATTTCTTGCAGGTTAGTAAATCCTTCTGAAGCAGAGAAAGTGTCAACAATAAAGCTTAGAACAGATGGATGGATATTTTTTATTTCCGTATGTATAAAGCAATTCAAGAGCCTTAAAGGAAGGAATCACTTCCCCAGGAACCCTGATTCAGTGACTGCAGTTGAAGTTGATTCCAAAGCACGTTTCCTATCATTGCCAAGGGACATTTGAGTCAACAATATCCTCAAAGTATTATTTACATCCACTTCTCTGGATTTCATCAAATGCAAAACGCCTGTGCTGATTGAATGGACACACTTCCTTAATCGCTTCAGAAGCGAGCAGCTTGAGCTTTATTTATTTATTTACTTACTGATTTATTATTATTATTTAGCTCTCTGCTTGCAACCGCAAATATGCCTTTGCTGCTCCATTAACCTGATCGCTCTTCTGAGTTTCAGACTTAACCAGAATGTCCACACAGAAAATATCTAAGCAATATTTGGAAAAGCTGTGCCTTGCATATAGCATTGAGGCTATAGGTCACACACTTAATGAAAGCTTAAGCTGGGCTAAAACCTACTAACACTGTAAGGACAGATGCCAGCAAAGTCTCTCCAAGTATTGAATGCTGGCAGAAAACTATGGCATAATCCTTCCCATTACCCCTTGGGAAGCAGAAGGGTCAATTCTTTTGTTACTTACACAAAGAGTCAAAGAGTATCAGTACAAATAAAAAACAGGTTAGCTATGTAGTAGGGACACTCAGGGGGTGAGGGTAAGCCAGATGAGCAAAGGATACCAAGCATATGGGTTTCATACACAGTAAAAATACATTATTGGACATGTGTTAGATTCTAGCAAAGATGACAGTGGCAAGAAAGCACTAGCATGTATTTTCCCTTCACTTTTCCTGAAAGAAATTGGGCTTCTTTGACATCACCACCTGACACCAGTCTCCTACTTGCCAGCACGAATTCAAAACATTCCGCTCTCAATCATCTTTGTTCAAACATGGAGAATGAGAGGTGCCTAAGGACTGCTAGATGCCTAAAGTTATTCCAGTCTTCAAAAAGGGCAACAAGGACCCAGGGAACTACAGGCCACTAAGTCTCACCTGGAAAAGCAATGAAAGAGCTGATTCCAAAGGCCATCTCCAAGCATGTGATAGAGGATAACAGGTTGATCAGGAGTAGTCAACACGGATTCAATAAGAGAAAAATCATGCTTAACCAACCACAACTTTATAAAGGTTCTTATGCTGACCAGCATGCCCTGTAAGCTAAAAGACAATGATGTTTCACTTCACTTAATTTATCTGGAAAGCCATCTTGAAGTTTATTTACCATTCCCTGAAATGGAAAAAAATGAGGATCCAATTACTGATTTACTGTGCTGAGTGATTAGCCAACAGAACACATGGTTTCAGGATATTCACAGGCTCAGATTGTAACAGAGACTCCACTATTAGTATTCAGTGCATATTATAGTGCATACATTAAAACAGTGATTTGTATTAATAAGAGGAACAAATGAAAATAAATTATTTAGGACAGAAAATCATAAGGATTCTTATTCCTTCTGTTCCTGGGCATAAAATGACTTCAGCAATTAGATCTAAAAGAAAAGTCTTCTTTCCTTATCACCTGCATTGCCATTATAATGTCATGCTTTTGCACAGAGCTCACTGAGGGAGCACTTGGTGTCATCTAATGACTATGAAGGTGACAAGTGTCAGTTCTTGTCCTATAATATTTGACTGACAGTTCTTCACTGGCCTTTTCTGCCTTCCTTTTAATTTGTTACTTTGCATGATTAAAAAAGGCATATTTTAAATTGACTATAAACATCTTTGGTAAACATCAAAATAACAACGGTAACAGAGTGAAAACCTCCTTAAAAACCCACTCCCTATCAAAAAAAAGGCCCTGATCTTCACTGAGCTCCACATACCTAGATGTAGAAAAATCTTTTCTTTTAAATAAATATAAAAGCCAAAAATGAGAAACATGCACCTACTGAATTAATATGTATACAAGTCAATTTTCCTTTCAAATGTACCCAATTAGCAGGTCTGTGGCTGTATAACACCAAAACTCAGAAGCCACATACAAAAATTTATTTTTCCTACTGGACTTCTAGCTTTTTCACATATATACCTGGAAGTAAAAGAAGATTTTTCTGCAATTCTTCAGTCTCTACTGGAAGCTACAGGAACATTATATTACAATCAACTCCAGAAAGACTTTTTTTTTTTTAATATCACTCAAAAAAATAGCAGCATATAATGGTTTATCTATTTTATCTATTTAAAAATCAGAATGGGTCTTTTATATGATTTCAAGTCCTTTTCACACCCTGCTGAGGTACATTTTACCTATTTGGGATGAATGGCATCAAATGCAGACAAAGAATAATCTCATCAATGTTTACAGTTAAGTCATAAGTTCCAAGTACTTCTACATATCCCGCAGATAAATGGCACATTAGTAACATGTTTTTCTATTTTTTAAAAAAGCAAACAAACCCAGTCCGACTTCACTTAGTCAAATGAGTTTCAGAGAGAAACAAAAGAAATCTACAGCTATTTTCAAGACTGATAGTGGTCGTTTTCTTCTAAATCTTCCCCTCACACCCTGCAGTTGGCACAATGACATTAATATCCTAATCCTGAATTATTAGCAAAAGAATTTACAAACACTGCTTGTGTTTTTCTTGGTGCTGAAGGGAAACTGCCATAGAAATTAAAAGTTATGCTTTCAAAAATAAAAACCCAGGAACCTTATTAAGGTTTCAGCTTGCTCCAAATCCAAGACTACACTACATTCTAATGCTTATAATGAGGCCATTTAACACTCCCTACTATTCAATATAAGAGAGCTCCATAGAAATTAGGGGGGGAAGCTACATTATAACACCACAAGCTGGGGGTAGCAAAGCTACTTAAGCAGCACTGCATAGCCCATTTTGCTGGACAGAAAAGGATGAATGGCTTTATGGATCCAGGAGAGCTGCTAAGGCCGTTCCCTCAGGTGACAGAGTAGACTGATTCCACATCAATCTAAGGAGTATTTAGGGATCAACATGGAGGTGCATTGGCATAACAGTAAAGAGGAGGGCAAGAAAGAAGCAAACCATGCACAAGTCAGACTGCAGGGCAACTGCAGACTCAGAAGCTACAGAAATGGCAAATATCCACTGCAATTATAATGCACCCAACTAAGTGCATCTTTCAGAAGGCGCTACATCAGCAAATACTCATAAGATGCTAAGTGACTTCTAAGACTTGGAAAACAAACCTACATAAGGGTCTGAGAAGAACTAGAGAACCTAAGAGTTTCCTATCTGTTGTGCAACAGCTGTCTAACTAGGGCATTTTGTGACAGCCTTCTTTGAACCCACCTCAAAATCTACTGTCTTCAAACAGTCTCTGCACTAAGAGGAAACAACATTAAACAGAGCTCTGAGTGATTTCCCCCAGTGACAACACATGGATTTTGAACTGAAAAGAAATGAGGCTCTAACTCCCAACTGGGATACAGCAAGGAAAAACACACAACCATATTCTGGGATAGTGAGAGAAAAAAAATACACAAAGATGAGTAAAATATTTACATGCTATTCTTTTATTTTTCTACTAACAGAGCTGAAAAGGTACAACATAAGAAGAAATCCTTCATCCCTAGAGCTTCCCAGTGCCATTTTGTTTACACCCAAAGATGCAGGACTTCGTTTAGAGCTTCTATCTTTAGCTTTTGTGCAGAGTTTCACAGGAAACTGCAGTAGGGCTGTGCACGGCAGATGCAAGGAAGATAATGTTCAGTTTCTTAAGGCTAAAACACTTGCACAACATGATGGAGTCTACCTAAAAGTTCATGCTGTAATTACAGGTATCACTGGGGGACATCTGATGGCAATCTTAGGGAAAGAGCTATGCTCTCTTGAAAAACACAGAAAGATGAGAAAAATCAGTCTTGTTTGACACTTCTCTTTCTTCCCTATCTTTTGCACAGCAAGGCAAATACTGAGAAGAACATAGTTTTCAGTATACTCCTCATTCCCAAGGCTCCTAAAACAATTTATGGACTATAATTAGAATACAGACAGTGAAACATGCAGAAACTGAAGGCAACAACTATTCTTAAATCCAGGGTTACCAATACAATATTATCAGTCCCAAAAATCAATTATAGTCTATAGGTTTTTTTAAATCATGCATCCTGAACACCCAAGATGATGAGTAGCCAGCTTGAGAAGTTAGCTCATCATTTGCAACTGTAAACTATTGACAAGCTGTCCTGCCAGGTTCTAAAATATTGATATTGTCTGTCTACTCCTGATGTGAGGCTAAAACATTCAGACATGATACAGCATAACACCTCTACATCATGCTGGAAACAAAGCAAGCAGCACTGCTATCAGCTGAAACTAATGCTGAACTGCTTGAGTGCCTGACACATCAGCAGGAATAACTGCCCTCTTTAAGTATTTGGTTACCTATAATGAACACAAAAAGTGATAACCCATAACCCAGACCGTGACTTCTGAGCATTAAAGTAGAAGGCACCACATGGCAATCCTGCCCACCCTGTCTTCTGAACCCAGAACACAGTGCTTCAAAACCACAAGTTCTGCAGGGCTATGGAAAAGCCCAAGGACAGGGCAGAAAGGCTCAGAGGTCACAACTGGGCTAAACATCAACTTGGATAGTATCTGAAGAGACAGCTTCCTTTCAGAGCTGTTTAGGCATATTTTGCCTGTTTAGGCATAAGCACAGATACTGAAATTTTAAGATAGTGCTAGTATCCTAGGGATTACCAATAATTAATGGAAAGAAAGATAAAGGAACATTTTTGATATGTGAAGCAAAGGCAAGAGGATACCAATGAGATGCTTTTCCCAGCTCTGCTGATTGATTCACATGACAGCTTATATTAGATAAAAAAAAAAAAAAAAAAAAGGAATTTCAAATTTCTCTCTGCTCTGCCTGTTCATCTTTTCTCACAGTTTGACTTTTCTTTTTTAGCCTTTCCCTTAGGCTCTCTTACCCCCAGCTCTGGCACTCCAAGAACTTCTCTTCTCTGTACTCAGCCAGGTCTCCCTCGCTGTGACTTCAGCCGTAGGCATTAGCAAAATTGGCTGCTTTGATTAGAAATGTGCAAGTGGAAGGCAGATAATAGCCTGGTTCTCTACACCTGATCTCCCAGTGAGGGGTCATTGATAAGGGTCAACAGCTGAAATAAGCATCTCATCACATGAAGAGTTTGTGAAGGAAAAGCTGTACTATCAAATAAAGTGGAACATCACAGCAATGAGAATTGGAGGGGGGCAAGTTATCTATATATTTAGGTTAGTTTGTTTTGCAAATTTTGTTCTGGGTAGGAGATGCCAGTTTGACAGCCACAGAGCCCAACTTCTGTATTTAACTACAGAACAGGTTCAGCTGAGGGAGCTGCAACTCCTTCCTCCCAGAAGTGATTTCCTAGTGGGCTGGAGAACCTGTAGCCACCCTTCCAACAGAGCTATGCTCAAGGCACATACCACAGCTTCACCATGTGTACTATAAGCTATGATAACAGACTGAAACTGAAATGATTTTTTTTAAGCCAATTCCCTATGGACACCGATTTATTGGTCTCCAGAGGAATTCAGTTGTTGGCAGACACTTGCAAAATGAAGACCATCCCAGATCATTTGACACTGGCCACTGATGTACCATCAAGTCAAAGTCTTTATTTTAAATGCTGTTATGAAAGAAACACCAAATTGTGATATTTGATATTCTGCACCAGTTACTACTTTGCATATGGGCAAATAACCACCACCTAAGAGCCAGCATCAGGCTTTTACAACATCTGGGATCAAAAGACACAGGTTACTTGAATTGGCTAGATTTATAGACTGCTTAGATATTGAGGGTCCATTAATCAAGTAGGGGAAACAGCCACCATGGCTGAAGCAACAAGAGATGGGCTAAAGGAAGCGGAGCAGGACACGTGTCCATCTCGCGCCACAGGTCACTTGCTCCTCTCTAACAGCCATTGGTGCACGTGCCATTCTGAAAATGATGGTAAAAATCATAAAATCATAGAATGCTTAAGGTTGAAAGGGACCTCTAGAGATCATCTAGTCCAACAAAACAAAGAGAGTCTGTTAAGTTAAAGATGACAAAAGGGAAAGAAGTCTGAGATCAAAAGCCAAAAGAAACTTTCCAATAGTGCAAGGCATACAGCTGTGAAAACCTGCCCCATGACATCTTAACTCAACCTGGGCAAAACCGCTATAAAGCGGCCTGCAGAGAACAGTCCTGCATTGGGTCTTGAGAGTCAAAGCCCAGTTCCTTCCCTAAAAAGTACCTTCTACCTGTACAAACAACAGTACCACCCTGCTCCGATGGTTGCCCATCTTTCCCATGCTTCTCATTGAGTCTGTAAGGCGGTGGGGTGAAAGTTATGGACCTGTTCTCCATAGACAAAGTACTCATTGAAAGTGAAAAGGAGCACGAGGCAAAGCATGAGGATGTCCTGGGTGTGGGGAACAGAACTAGGCTTTCACTTCCAAGCTAGATGTTATGCAGCACTGCTTCTGAGGAAGCTTGCCCATTCAACACCAGGAACTCGGTGGACTTTTGAAACCTTTTGAATGAATGACTGTTGAGACAGCTTTTGCTGAAGATGGGGCTCATTCTTGACACTGATATAGATGAGGGTACCTTGGATGTTTGCATGTGTCTTGTTTTTAAGAATATTGGGAGAACAACACTCAGAGAATCATCAATTTCCATGGGAAGACAGGCTTTCTAGCTCTCTCTCGAGAAAACCACCAACCCTATTTACAGCATCCTCTAGCTGCTTATGTAGCTACTTCTCTCTTTCATGGCAGTGTCTTCGGAGGAACCCAGCATGATGGATAATAGAAGTCCTCTGATACACTGCGTCATTTATCACGTAACAGCCTCAATCCTGCTAACAGGTCCTTCTCCATATGTCACTGTCAGCTCCTGTGCCACCCCAATGCATCAAAAAGAAAAGTTTTAAAATGAAGCACTGCAATTCTTAAGTTACAGCTCATTGCAGCTTTCCAGACATCAAGTACTATTCTGTCCATCTGCCAGTCTGTTTAATTTTCATCCTCTCTCACATCAATGAGAAATTAAGTCTTCAATATAAAAGTCAGATAGATAGCAAAAGAGGAAGATAAAAAAAAAAAAAACTTTAATTCCTACAAGAACTCACACAAATCACTCTCTGAAAAGTCAAAGTTTCCAGTCTTTCACATTCTTTTATTAATTTACACAGCCTCCCAGCACCATTACTGACCCAAACTTACAGGAACTATTTCATAGACTCATCCTATACTTGTTAGCATTTCCAAGGTTAGACAAATTTCTGTATTACTCAAATCATTCACAGATTCCCCAAGTGAGAGTGATATTAAATTTCAAGAATTAAAATGCCAATTTGGATCACTCCAATGATATTTTAAAATATGATTTACCATTTTATTATGCCATTGTCATGCAGCTTATGCATGTTTCCATTTCATAAAAATATAATTGTTTCAGAAGATTCACTGGCAAATTACAGACAGAAAATTAGTCAAAGTTTTACTACACTAACTCCTTAATGCTGTTAATAATTTGAAGGAACTTTAATTTCTTTAAAAAATTTACCCACAAAACTCTATACCTCAATAGCATTCATATCATTACTACCCCTCCTCGATGTCTCCTCTTCCTTAGAGGAAGGGTCTATCCTCCTTAGAGGAGGATCTATCAAACATCATCATCTTCACAAGAATCATTTCTATTAGCTGGATCATAACTCAGCTGATTCAAAGGTTCCCAGTTTTTGTGTAGCACACAAACTTTTTGTGAACAAAGGTTCCCAGTTTTTGTTGAGTACATTCAAGGCACAGTAGCTTATCATTCACCCAAGTTGCCTTCCAGTCACAAGTCGCTCTGAACCTCCTCATCTCCCTATTAAGTATTTGCAGTAAGAGCTTTGTGTGCAAAACTAAAGACGCGAGTTACGGAGCTTGGCGAGCCTGTGGGATGCTGCTGGGCCAAGTCCCCAACAAGCCTTCAGACCCTTGTAAGTAATCGCCTCCCTGAAGCTGCCAAGCAAGATTTCCAAGTCAACACTACCGCTTCTGCTTTCTCATTTGCAGCTCAGAGCCTGGCATGGGGACAGACTTGTTCACGTAAATGAAAGGGAAGTAAGAAACAAGGAACGATAATTCAGCCGTGGCAAATCCTGGTCATGATATGGACCAGTAAGTAACAGAGTTGAATTATGACTTGCTATGACAGTACCCTAAATAACTGTTAGCTGGAAATATTAGCTTACGTTAAAGAAACATTTACAGGAGTTAGCCATTTGGAAAAGGAAAACACATTGCTCATGCACCACCATTCAACCACCACAGCTCACGTCTCAAATTGGAAAAGAAACTTCAAGAGAGAGAGAAAAAAATAAATCAGTTCAACTTTATGTCCAAATAAGGCAACATTCTTTCAGCAGAGCACCCAACAAAACATATGCATATTTGTGTGCCTAATTTGCACAATCCATTCCCGTAGGATGAACATAATCAAAAACGAGATCACAAATGGCCACTTAAATACCTAAACCCTAACTTGAGTATTGTGAATGCATATGCATACAAATTTTTCAAGCACAACTACATCCTTTCAGTCCTGACAATCTGGATCAAAATGGTCTCTATTACCATGATTATATATGCTTTTACACACACAGAATACTGTATCACTTGGACCACAGGGTTTTTGGCAAACCTCAAAGCAAGCTCCTCATTTAGACTCCCAATTAAGTTTAAGGGAAAATTAGCAATGACAGACTCATATGTACACCACAGTTAGTTTGGAGAGAATTAGTGCTCATTAAATGTGTGCTGTTCAGGGACTACCCATCCCTTCTGAGACTCCGCAAGTAAAATGACTATTTCAGAGTTGCTATACGGATTTCTCAGAGATGGATGGTATACTGGGTGGGAGGGAAAACAAGCAGAAGGAGTTTAACTACACCCAGGTGACTCCTTTTCAAATCACTCTAGTGTTCAACATCCACTCCAGACCTACTTGAGGGTGTTTGGTCTAACAGCTTAAAACCAGCAATTCCCAGTTGCCTCCAGTACTCAGAGGCAACCAGTTCACAGAGGCTACCCAAGAGCTGCTTCAAGTACCAACATGAACAAAGCCAGCTCCTTATAACTAACTGCTACTATCCAAGATCTCATTTTACTATGACTTTGTGTAACAATTCAAATTATTTCTGCTACTTACCGCAACAAAGGCCTCTTCTTAAAATTTTCCTTTTTATGCTATACAGGCCAAAGCCACATGGACATCATTTGATTCTGAACAGAACATGGGCCCGATAGAATTACACACTGCTACCATTTGCCTGGAGATGGAGAAGCTGCACTGTTCAAAGGGCCCTTACCTACACGTCAGGAAAAGAGGCAGAAGTTCTCCTGGCTTAAAGGACTCTTCAGTGCTCTTCTCCATCTGAACACTAGCATCTACGTAAAAGCACACAGCCTTCTTCCATAAACATGAATGTATATCTAAGCAAATTCTTTTTTCTTAACATGCATGTTCTGAAAAGGAAAAACCACCACCCTGCAAATATCTTCCTGCGGCCTTTACTCTTAAGGTTTTCAATTCAATCTTAGGCACGACAGCCTGCAGCAGGATAGCAGACAGCTCAACCACCAGTAGGTTTAGCTGTTCCATACAGATGGTTCTGCCCAGGGCAACCTCCTCCTGTTCCAGCAAGGATTCCTGGAGATCTCGGCCACACCCCTGGCTGCTGGACTTGCATCCAAAAGTATTTAAGTAACACACAGCTTCATTGCACCTTCCAAGATCCGTCTACTTCACTGTCATGGCTTGCTTTACCACGCAGCTATCAAAAGCATAATCCAGAGCTCCTTTACCTAACATTATATGCACCCAAGCATAGAATTCACTGCTAGCTCCAACACGGCACTATGGATTTCTAATAACATACACTCACTCCTATTAGGAAATTGTATGAGACCACCCCGTTTTTCTCACATGTCACTAGAGCAAAGATTTAAAAACCATTACAGCGCTCTGTAGAGGTGAATAATTAGTGCAATAAACTACATTGCTACCTATAGGCTCTTTTACTCCTCCTCCTCATTTCCAAACTGTATTAAAATAGTTTATGATTGTACAGCTGCTGTGTAGTTCACATCTTTAAGTGTCATAACCTATACAGAATGATTAAGAAATTGTCTTTTTATTAATCTTGGACTTTTGTTTTAAGGAATTTTGTTAGCTGTAAGGTAAAATGAATATAGGAAGTACTGTTTAACAAGTACACTTCTATTAGCACTATTACTGCTGGTGGAAGGCTTCAAGGAGCAGAACTGCTACTGGGAACTGAATATCTGCTAGAACAGTTCCCAGTAGAAGCAAGTGCTGTCTAGGAGAGTTGGCTCTTCATCAGCACATGGACTCCTAAACAACTTGGAGATCCTTGTACTCATGCAAAACCTGTTACTGTGCGATAACTTTACAGAAAAAGGATGACAATGAAGAGAGCTTTAAGAGGTAGGTCAGAGGAAATAAAATAACCAAGAAAGGCATTAGGTGAAGACACTGCCACGCTTATGGATTGTTACCTGTACATATTCAGTAATAACTCCTTTTGTATGTTTGCAGTTTAATATATATACACACACAGAGCATATCAGGTCTGTTCCAAGTAGCATAATTATGCCTTAAGTGTGTCAGTGGCTGCAGACAGCTGAAGGCAAGCTAAGAAGTGGTTCAGAATCCAGGTCAGACAAAGTACATGAAATAACCATTAAGAGGTAAAGGAACATGCAACTGTAAATCTTCTTGTAAAATTCCACCAGCCAATTCTGAAAGACCACAGAAAAGTTGCTCAGCTCTACTAAATTCCAACAGCCTCTGACAGCATAAATCACCCCTATTTCCACATAATAATATATCATCATAGTTATTTGAGGGTTGCTGTCAGGGTTAGGACATCATCATGCCAGAGCACATTCAAATACCAACTCCAGAGGTTTCAGGAGGCACAAACCAAGCTGCACCATTACACAAGCTCTGCTCCCTGCCCATCTCGGCCTCTGCCTTCTTCCCCAGCTCCAACCCACATGCTAATGATAGAGCCTATATGATCTGTTCCACTTCAGACACTGTTTTGTTTTCCCACCCCTTCAGGACTCGCAGCTGCTCTGGAGCATTACAAGTACACTTCACTTTTTTCCCTGATTTCCAGCAGGGCTGCCTGTTAGGCTGCAGAAGAGGTTTTGATTTCTCACCCTCTTTGTCATTCCAACATAGACTCAATTTTCTATTTTTCATTTTCTTGCTGCTTCTCAGGGACTTTCAGCTGGACTTACAAATTAGGGTGGCAATTTGCTCAAATCACTGGAGCAAAATTTGCCCATGTAATTATCCCAATTGCATGTGCAATCATTGAAACTGTCTGCACAGGTGAACAATTCAACCTCAGCTGGTCCTCTATAGGTGCATTTTTGCACAAGCAATTTTGAAAATACAGCCTTCTAAATGACGCTTATTTTGTTGATAAGCCTCCTCTTCCCATTTCTACAAACACAATTTTCAATTGCAAGCCCATTTTTCCAGACCAGGGCTGTTATCTCTCTCTCCCATCACAGTACTTTTATTTGAATACCAGATCCCAAAGAGAGGGTAGAGAAAAGTGAAAGTCAGAAATAAATAGAAATGTTAATCTTAAATATATCCACAGCATACAGCCAACCTAAAAATGTTTAAAAGCTAAACTCATGGAAAAGCAGCTCTACATCCGCATAAATAAGCTCCAGATCTTTTATTCATAGCTCTTTAAAAGAATTCCTGTGCATATATATCACAAAAAAATGATGTTTTAATACTTAAAAGGGACTGAGTGGTTGTATAAAACTTGAAATGTCATTTGGAACTTCAGGGATGTCCAGTTTCCAGAGCAAAAGAAATACTGCCCAATTTATTACACAATATAATATACAAAGGTATATTACAAGAGACAATAACCTTCATTCCCAGGCAATTTCAGCTTTCCAGGTAGCGTGGCTACTGCAGTAAAGTCATGGACATTCTTCATCACATCTATAAAAGTGAAGTTTTTACAATTTCATTTTGTGGACTTTCTTTTCCCGTTCCATGAATAACAACTCCAGCTCTGAAACTGCAGCTTCCAATAGGCATTAATAGACCTGGATAGGCAGATTTTTGTCTTGAGATGGGTGACCAAAACAGTCCCTACACTCATGGTGTGAGTTCATCTCCAAAAGATGGAAGTTTGATGTCAGCATTTGGTGCCTGCCATTCTTCATCAAATAAAGCAATACATACCAATTCAGCAGTAATCGCAACAGCTCTCATTGTAGCTTCAACTGTGTGGCAGCCAGGTCAAGCTTTTACAGAGACCTTTCAAATGTCAAGAGTGTCAAGTGTCTGTGTCAAGAGACTGCTGTTTTCCATATAACTTTTGTGAAGAATTCATGAACACAGAAACTGAAAGGTTCAACTGGGTAGTTGCTGAAGCCGCTGCAGGGGAGATGCTTTCCCCAGCCCAGGGCACAGCAGTGAAGGGGAGCAGTAATGACAGAGCTCACATACCCACAGAGCACATCACATGGTCAGGAAGGAGAAGACAGCCTGGGCTTAGTCTTGGATCCTAAAAGGTTGCTCAGGTGCTCACTGAAATTCTCACCCAACCATGGGCTGTCCCACTAATGCCTCTGTTCCTAACAAGGGACTAAGCCACTTCTTGCCTATTTGCAGAGAGCTTAGAACAGGCTTTTTTTTTTTTTTTTAAAAAAAAAAAAAAAAAAAAAAAAAAAAGAATTATACATCACAGAAGGGATTCAAATAAGCATAGAGCAAACACAAGGGAAACTCATACACAATCAAACCAAGAACAACAAGAATAATATGACTCAATCAACTCATTAGCTCTGCTAAAAGCTTGCCTCATACACCAGTCTCCTAGCCCCTAGAAACGTCTTCAAAAGAGCGCGTGCATCTGATTACAAATTCCTGTCAGTCAAGAAAAGACACCCCAATGAAGAGCAAAACGATTCCCTTCTGAGTTCATGGAACATCACGTTCATATCTGATATTCCTGCTAGCTTGAAAATACAAAGTAGTACCTATCTAAAATGAAATAATCTCCAAAGCTAAAAGCTGAAGTGTTTAGAAGCCCAATAAAGCAATATCACTGAGCAGACATCAAGTAATTTTTGTGATGAAATACCCAGATGACCTTGCATCACCAGCAGAAATTGGGTGCAATAGAGCAAAGGGAGGTGCACTCAACTCACGGGGCACCTTTACTGCTTCAGAGAACTTGACAAATGCTGCACACACTCATACAATCATCAGCTAGACATCTAATGACACAACAAAAATGCTCTTGACCCTCCTGATATTAATACTGCTATTAACTAATTAGTTTTTATGGCCCTTTAAGGAAACTACAGCCAGGGCATCCCCCTTTTAAAATCAAGTCTCAGTTACAGAGGCTGCCCCATGGCTTTCTAGGGGGTTCCTTTTTTGTGCTTTACCAAGACATGCAGACAGTAACACAATTTTCCAGGCAATCTGTCAAAGACCAGCAATTGTGCTGGTCTGTTATTAGACTGGACATTGGGACATGCCAGTTATAGTTCAGTAGATTGAGTGCACTTGCCTGCCTGAACTCCTGGAAGCACATGGGACATGCTAGAAAACAAAAGGTACAGCAGCCAAGCACCCAAAATTTCAGCTATTCAGCTTCCAGGACACAGACGCACCAAGCAATAAGGCCAACCGCTGGCACATGACTGGTGCCAAGTCCCAGAGATGATGGTAACAGACAGGCCTCTGTTTCATGGACTCAGACACACAATAAATTAGGTGAGGGTGTTAGAACAACAGCTGGCTGCTAATTAGTCAGAACCCCCTCAGCAGGCTACCAACAAAGTGGCAGAGAAAATCTCAAGTAAATTAAATTTTAAAAATCCTGCTGCAATCACTCCCCCAACAGACCCTTCATCTCCCCTCTCGGCTTTTTATTTATTGTAATTACTTTAGTAATAAGATTTGTTTCCTTGTTATTATATATATTACCATGCGGGGCAACAACAACAGCAAAAAATAATAGCCGGGAAGAGTTATGTAGCTTATTTATCTCCTTGGCTGTTATTGGGCCACTGGGTGGAGAGAGTGATGAGAAGGTGGGGGCCTGCGAAAAGCAGTAAATAGAAGAGAACGCATATTCCTCAGGAGCAGAGACGCACGGGGACATATTTACGAAGGAGGAAACACTGACAACGAGCGAATAAAGCTAATAACTCAGAGGGCCCAGCAGCTCCGGATGATAAAGGAAGGAATAAACAACGCTCTGTGGGAAGCGCTGCCGAGCGGAGTCCTGGGGCGCCGCTGTCTGCAGACAGATCTTCACCGCAGCGCGAGAGCCAAGGATGGGCCACAACTCCAGCACGGGGCCAAGGAGCGAGCCCCGTTTGGGGCACGTCCCCCAACAGCGACGTGCCCCGAGCGGCACGGGGCAGGGCCAGACCCTCTTCCAGCTCCGGCAGGGAGCAGCACACGGCAGTGAAAGCGTGGGGATGCTGCGGTCCGCAGCCTGCCTTGCGCTGCCGGTGCGCTAAGCACATGGGCCAGCCCAAGCTCCTGAAGTCACAGAGCAAGGACGGTCACGCCAGGTCTTCAGGAGCAACAGGGCTGCTTGACCTCAAGAGATACAAACGGTCTCCGAGCCTTATTCCACCAGGAGAACTCGTGATGGCAGACAGGCACGCCAAAGTGTTCTTGGCTGGCCCATCAAGGCAGCCAAGTTTCCTAATGAGAAAACATCCCTCGCTGTCTGTGCTTCACCACTGCAGAAGGAACCCTGTGCCGCCCAAGGGATCCCCGAGCAGCAGCTCGCTACGTAACCTTCCCCAGTCTGGAATGTTACCCCACAGCTCGTACCTCCTCCCCAGGGGCACAGACGCCGCCAGTACAGCTGCTGCCCAGAAGTGCCATTTTCCCGTGCTGCAAGCTCTCGAGCAGGGCATCAGCGCAGGCAGACACGCCACCGCAGCGGGCGGCGCGCAGCCCTGAGCCGCCTCTCGAGAAGATCACAGGTAGCGCCTTTCAGGAAGGGTTCTTGTATCCCATCTGCCTCGGCTTCCACACATGCTACCCAGCTGCTTTCAGCACGGCACACGGAAAAGACTCACAATGCTAATTTAGACTGAGGGCTCCTGAAGATGATATGGGGATAGACTTGCACAGCATCTGGTAGAGAATAGCAGCAAACTAATCCTGTAGCACTTCCTTCTCCCAGAGATAAGGTCTCCCACTGCATTAATGACATTTCAGAAACATTCCTTTCCCAGCCTTCTCACATCACAGCACACTCTCAGAGAGGCACACATCCCAGACTAGCTAGTCTGGGGAGGGCCCTCAGAGTGTGTTTGCAGAGTGCACGGCACCAATTTAGTTATGCAAGTCCTGACTCTGCAAGTTAAACTCCTGCAATCCTCTGACCAATGAGCAGCAATAGAGAGAGGGGAGGGGACACAAGGGACCTGGCATAGCAGGTCTGCAGTTCCAACTTTGCCTGATACCACCTCAAGGTTTAACCCTTGAGGACGCAGTTCTGGATCATAAATTGAATCCTTATATTAGTCATTAACTTTCTTCCTGTCCCCAATCCGTTCTGCCTCTTAGTGAGAGAGACAAAGGGAAAAAGGAAAAATAAGTCATATGCAGACTATTTTTCCATTAGAGTCAAATGTACTTTTAATTCATCCTCTTGCAAGCATCCCTCTTCAAAAAGGAAGGATGAGGTTCCACACAGGGAGTGGAAGAACACTCCTTTTGCCCTTGTGGCTTTTGGGACTGTGCAAAATAATCCCCTTCAGGATGTGTTTTCAAAGGACATTTCTATCTCTCCACTTCAGTAACTGTCAAGGAAATCAAGTTTTTCCCTGTTGGCTTCCATGAGGTAATAAACAACCCTCCATAAGCAAACTAGGGTGGAATAAACAACCTGACAGAAGAGACGGAATATGAAGGGAGAGCAAAAAAACCCCCACACCACCTGCATGACCTCCGAGCAGCAAGAGAGATCAGAGCTTCAGGGAGAAAAGGAGGGAGGTGCAAGAGGAAGCACAGTGTTTTTAAGACAGATAAAGAGTAGTCCATGGCTATAATCCAAAATGCAAATCAGAATTTCTGCCTCCTCTTCCAAGCTCTGCTACTAAGGTACCCCACAGCCTTGAAGAAATTGCACAGCTTCTGAAAGTTTTATCTTCCTTGCCCAAGAATTAGGCTCACCAGCTCCCACCTCCACTGACAAGCTCAACTCACTCACAAAATGCATCAAGCTCTCTTCATTGAAAAAGCTGCTTTGATTTTGTAGAGGGAGAAGTGATTGAGAAAAGGGCAGATGGAAGAAAAGAAAGGCAATGTGTAAAACAAAAAAAGGAAAAAAGAGGGTGGTGATACACAAGTAAGAAACTAAGCAGAACACTGGCCAATTAGGGATTTGTGAGTGGGAAAAGAATTTGAATATGCAAAACACCTTCAAGTACAGGCTGCCAATAGAGTGTCCTCCCTATACATATACACACACACTTTTTTTTTTTTAAATAAGAAGAAACATTTCCCTGGGACCCTCCACTTCTTGTGTGATCAATGACATTGCAAGGCTGCATCGGGTTTAATTTAATAGTTCTGGGAAGTGGGAAAGAAAAACCCTCAAACACAGGCACAGTTGGCAAGCGTGGCGTATTAGTATTTGACAACAGGCATTACTGCTGTTTATTGTGATATAAATTACATTATACTGATACAATTAACAACACTAAATTTAAGTGTAATAAATAGCAATACTTATCCAGAATTGTGGTGTCTGGAGAAGTCCAGCCACAAGCACAAGACGCTGACTACGAGAGCGCACATGGACCAGGTGTGTTCCCAAGGCAGGAACACCAGCTGGAGCAGATGCTAAGGCTCAGCTGCACGCCCGGGCTGCCGACGGACACAGCACAGGACTCGAGCAGAGAGCAGAGCACACACGAGCGCAGGACTAGCGACACCCAACCACGCAGGCAGGTGCGAGCACATCAAGTCAGTCAACATATCAAGCGTGGTAACATCCCATACTTGTTCGCTTTGAGAAGGGGTCTGTTTCTTCCTAATTTACTCTTTGTGCTGCCATAATAAACCTTTTTACAAGCTTCCTTTATAAAGATGAGCTTTATGAAAAGTAATGATTGTACTTCATTTAATATACAGCCATTACCAGACCTACCAGCTGCATATTATTTAAGCTCCTCTGCAATCAGGGAAGGCAAAACACCTTCTGTGAGACAGACTCAGGTAGTAGAAAACACCTCATCCTCATGTCACAAGGAGCCACCTTCCTCCCTCCTAAGGGCCCCTTTCCTGCTATGCTCCCCTCCTGATAGCTAGAGGTAAAAAAGGTCAGACATTCCCTCCAGTCCTGTATCTGCTGGAAACTAATTAATAATTAA
>VZSV01000026.1:2249713-2262918 GCA_013398735.1 Nothocercus julius | reverse complement strand
AGGTGGGTCAGGGAAGCACTTGGTGCCAGCTGAGGCTGGGCATACACTGGGGCAGCATCCAGCTGCTGGCAGCTGCCCTGCCAAAGCACTGCTCACTTGTGTCCTGCAGCAGCAAAGGCCACTGCTGCTCACAGACCAAAGACTATCAGAACAGCCTGAGCTGCTCCCTGCAGAGCCCCTCACTCCAAAGAGAACTAGGTTAGAGAACACACACACATTCCACTCAGTTTCTGCTCAGGGTTGTTTTCCTGTTTCTGCAGCATTCAATCTGCACCGCCTGACCTGAAAGCAGGTAAATATAGCATAAGGTATTCCTTTAAATTTTGCATTTTTTGCTCATCTAAACCAGTCTTTCTGCTTCGATGTTAGTTCCATCAAGGTGTGGGGGGAATACAGCTCTTACTTTGTCTTTTGACCACAGCAAAAGGGCTTGCAGGGTTTAGTATCCCCCCAGAAGCACCCGTAGACCCAGCCCCTGCTCCAGAGACAGGGCTGATATTTCTTTGCTCCACAAATACCCAATAAAGTCAGTAAACTCCACTGCTCCCCAAGATACCAGACACTTTCCCAGCAAAGAGCAAGGCTATCTTATCTCAGTTCACCTGCCAAGCCTTCAAAAGGAATTTATTTTTCACCAGTTGCTTAATATTAATTTCATCTTTATGCCTTATAAACAAATCTGCACTTCTTCCACTCTTGAAGAGTAAGAGGGGAGGCATGTCACTGTGGATGGGTAGCTCTTAAAAAAAAAGAAAAATCCAGAGAGAATCAATATATTTATAAGCTCAGGACTCCCTATCTTTTAGAAAGTGTAGAGAGAGAAAAAAAAAAAAAAGAAAAAGAAAAAAAGGCAGTGAGAAGGAGGGAGCCTCACTAGATGGAAATTAGATGGAAATATTTCTATGTAAATGTGATTATTTTACAGGTCTTTATTCATCTTCTCCCCTCAGGCTATACAAAGCATTAATTAAAAGTCAGTTATTACCTGCAAGGCAGATATTCTTGGGAAAGTCTACCTAACTGGCACAACAAAACAGAGATCCCCCTGTGTGAAGCAACCTGGTTTGTCTACCACCACTGCTGCTCCATCCTGGCAGCTGATGGATATTGTCACACATAGCACAATCACAGATACTCCAGACATGCAAGAAACATTCGGCTCCATCTCAGATTTATCTCTTCCCCTCCACCACCACTACATGGATTGACAACAGAATGAATGAGACAAGCTCAAAGCAAAGTGGATTCTCCTTACCCAAAACATGGAAGTCTGCGACAGACCCAGCAAACCCAGCCTGGGAAACAACCCCCAGAATAAGTAGACATCGCTACAACTCACTTGCCATTGATGACTCCATCTGGATTGAGCATGGGAACAATCTTGAAAATGAAACATTTCCTCAGGAGATCAGCAATGGGGTCACTGCTTACAAGGAACTCCAGAGTCCCCTTCATTACCCAGCTGGCGTTACTTTCACCAGGGTGAACACGGGCCATTAGAAACACATAAGGACGGCAGCCTGTAAAACAAAAGCAAAGACTGGACAGGACTTCTTGGATTTTTATGGTATGTACTAGTTTCATCCCCATCCCTTTGCTTTTTTACATCCACACATTTACATGAACCTCTTGAAGATGTTTTACATGTGCAGATTACTGTCTCAGTGACACCTGCCTAGTTTCAGCCAGTTCTTGACCCTATGTTTGACCCTATCAAACCGCACTAAAGTTTAAAGCAGCTAGAAATTACTCCATTTTCTAAAGCCCTGTTTTACTTGCATTTTTCTCCATTAATCATTAATAACTCTTCAAACACCTACACAAGGGTTCCGAGGCCTTCAAACTGTCTGATCTCCAGCAGTAACCGGTGTTGTAGGGTTAGGATCATAACTAATGGACTCACTTCAATAAAACTAAAAGAGGAAAAGACAAAGATGTCACCCCAATAAACTAGAGACACCAAGTCTCAGATGGTAACAATTGCAACCTACATAGCTAAGGCAGAAATACTTTTGGTGGAGTTTTCGATTGTTTAGTTTGAATAAAATTTAACAGCTAAGACTCAGGTTTGTGAATCCAGTTCTCAAACTAACTGGAACAGTTCAGTTGTTTTGAGTAATGTATTTGGGAGGAGACAGTGTACAGGGATTTCAGAGGTGGGAGGATCAGAACTTTCTTTTTTTAAATGAGGAAAAACAATCTTACAAAACAGTTCATTGATAAGATCTGATGAACCTGTGTTTTGAGGCAGACTTTCAGTTTGGCAGGACAAGTCGCCCTGCTTTCAGATGTGTGTGTTATTCCTGGGAAAAAGCACCCACATTCGGCCTAGTAATAAGTCTCCAAAAATGTCAGTATAAATATGTTCAAAAAAGAACCACGCATACACACTAACAAATTTGACAACAGATTCTCTGAAGCTCCCATCTGTGCTGAACAAAATCCATGGATTAGCCAAGGAAGATTTAGAAACAGGAGAAGGTAGAGACACACACCTGGCAGTAACAGAAAAGCAAAGGACAAAGCAAGGATTTATTTTCAAGTTAGATTTTTGTGAGTGCTCATTGTCCTAAGTCCACCTAACAGCTTTGCTTTTGTGCAAAACAGGAGTTGTCAAGGTATTGCACTGATGCCAGGATGGTTTTGTCCTGTTCCACCACAGAGCTCCAGAACTCACCTCTGCTCCCCTGCACAAACTGAGGGGACCTCAGTGACAGCCCTTTGGAGGGGTAACAAGACAGAAAGCACAATCCTTCCAAAAGCCTCATCTGACTGCTATCCTGTGAAGAATAACATTGCTAACAATCACCAGATTAGCAGCTTGTACTCCTTTGCCCTTACCTCCCAAAGCTATTTCCAAATTCAGTTTCCAAAAGCTTTGCAAAGCAATTAAAGCATTAATCAGCTAATGTGATATAAGGATGTAGAATATCTATATAAATGAAAAACAGAGGCATTAGAGTTGTATAGCAGTTTGTTTCAAAACAGACTAAGTAAAGTTCCTCCCTTCCCAGTTAAAGGAAGGCAGTAACTGTTCTCCACAGCTGTACAGTCAGTTATGTCTGTCAGGATGCAGAGTCAGATTTAGAAGCAGCAACCCCCATATCTCCCTACTTCATCCTGTTTAGCAACTGCTGGGCACTAAAAACACTGAACTACATTGAGGTCAGAGCAATCACATATTGTGTGTCCAGTAGAGCACCTAGAACTCATTAGCCATCTACTTGTACCTTACCTTGTGAGGTTACATAAACACCCATTGTTCAAAATATACTAAAAGTATAAATATACTAAGTATACAAAAAATCCTTCATCCCCTGCAGAACTACTAGCCATTCTGATTTTTTCCTCCAAAATTAGAGTACAAAATTTCTAATATACTCCAGCTAGATGTTGCACATTGCAATCTACCTTAAGGGTTTAAAATAACAGCAAGCAAAAAGGACAGCTTTTGCAAAGACATCAACTGTGTTTTGCCATTTCCAAACATTTTCTTCTCCCATCATTATGATTTAGTGCTGCTTTGCAGGCTCATTGCTAAGCTAAACTTATGGGACTCTGCTGTTGTAGCTGAGAATGAGGCTCCTGAGGACTCCTAATGGACAACAGCTGTAAATAGCACAAAGCAAAATAAAACGTGTTCTCTTTTGCAATTGATGACTACAGCTTTAACAACTCTTATCTCTTCTTTATGTGAGGAGAAAGCATAGCATATTAATTGAGAGGTTCTTTCCTCTATCAAAATAAGAAAAACAAGATCATATGAACACTAAAAAGCAAGGGCTGCCTCATCTCAAAAACGTCTAGAAGAGTTTGACATAATTGCAAGGTACAGTGGGACTAGCATAAAACCCATGTTCTGCTCCTCCCAAGGCTTACACAGTCACATCTGTCTTACTTGGATTCAGTGGCAGAAAAGCTTCCCCAGTGTTTCTGACCTAGGAAAGGGTAAAGGGAAGGAGACCAGGAGAACATTTATCTGCCACTGTTCTGCATCTATGACAAAGGACGGACCCACGCAGAGCCTGTAGGTCTAACAGGGAACCTCTCTATTCAAGCTAAAGTTTCCTTAAAAGCTCCCCAGCCTGGAAACACAAATTCGGGATAAGCACATGCACATCTCAGACATCCCAGCCACAGCAGAGCCATAACAAGAGGTATATCCCAGCAGGCAAACCACAGATCTTAAGTGCCTGTTCCCTTCACAGAAGTCATCACAGCCCAATCCCACATCCAACTGCCACACTCCTGCTCACTGCACCCAACGTGAAGTCTGAGGAAGCAGCACGTGGAGCAAAGAGTTGACGACATGACCATAAAACTTCACTTGAAATATCCAAAAAACATTTAATTGTTGCAGGCAGGAATCACTCAATCCTGTACTTTAAAACATATCCAGTTACTCAGCTACCTACCTGCCCGCCTTCAATTTGTTATCATAAACATTATTGCTCATGAAAGCAGATAGTGGCGTTGGCCAGTAATCCCCAGTGCAACAACTGGCAGGGACCCACCTAGGGTCCTGCACTTACCTGAGCTATTTTTTTCTTTCTCACTTTCAATACTCCATGACCACAGTCCTAACCAAAATGGTGGTTTTGAATTAGTGGAATACCTCTGCAGCAAGTCCAACAGACATCTTGTCTCTGTTTCAATCCTGAACCCCTTAAGACTGTCTCCTGTACCCCACTGCATGCATCCTCCAGACACCCGGCCATAAGTGCACATATACATTCTTCAAGGCCCAGAACTGAGCTCAAGCCTTCAAACTCCTCAGGCCAGCGCTCTGGCAGACTCCTCCTCAAATCCCAGCGTTGCTGCCAGAAAGCTCCACTTAGTCATTTATCTCTGCAAAGCTCATGTGACACTGAACCTTCTTTGGGAATGTAAATAATAGAGAGAAAGCACAGGAATCTTTCATGCTACATAAAGCTTCATCCAACAGATCGTGTCATGTTACACTGTTGTACATTTTGACATACCCAGAATATAACATAGCATCAAGGTGAAAGATTAAAGCATCACTGATTCCTCTTACAAAACTCTGAGCAAAAACCCCTTGAGTGATAACTCTAACATATCACCTCCTTCCCATCTTGCCTCTTTCCCCCCCTCCATTTTTCCTCCCTGCATTTTGACTGCAGATATTTGCATGAAAATAAGCATTTTTTTCCTCCCAGTACTTCTAACTTGCTGCTTAGTCCCCTGCCTATTATGAGGACGTGACTAGAGGAGGGTCCTTAACATTCAGAGAAGAGATTTTGAAGCCACTAATTGTGACATTGGTTGACGATCAAGCAGCCTGAAAGAAGTGAAGAAAATCCCTTAACACAGCTGTGTCCCTCATGGAGGGCAACACAGAAAGGAAACTAAGTGCAGTTCCAGACACCCTGACCCAGACTGAAGTTTTAACTTATTTCAAGTCAAGATTTGGACCGTGTCATTTGTAAAGGGACAGGTTATTGACCACCACCACAGTGGCATTTTTCTAAGGTGTCAAAGGAAATTATATGCATATCATAAAAGAAATTCAACCTAGATCCAGGTCTTGATGGGAGTTTTTGGCTATGCTTCTGCATGCCTCTTCCCTTTGCCTCCAAGCCCAGGGCTGTCCAAACACAGGATTTTTTCCCCTCATGCCTAAATACTATATGACTTTATCACAAGTGTTACACAAATCAAAGGGTCAGGTTTAGCCCAGGACATAGGCAAGAGAAGCCAAGCAAGCTGATCTCCCCCCTCCCAACCTAATCAGCTGTGACCTCTACAGAATATTCTTTGCAAGTCAAATGATGAGTAGACAGGAGCACCGCAGCAAAGCTCTTCCATGCATGTCACGGCTATATCCTGCCCTGGATATATCTGATACGCCCCAGGCTGCGGTTACACAAAGCCAGTGAGAAGACAGGATATGGTGTGATGTACAATGAATATATTAAAGTATGTTTGTGAAAACATCAAATACTGAAATCACAGAAAACATGAGACTGATCTGAGGCAGCATCTGTGCCAGTCCCTTTATTCCTCTCCTAAAACTTTACCTTTAGTTGTCAGTCTTTCAGCTGCCTTAAGACCCAGTAATTCTTTCCTCCCCCTCCTCACCCCTCTGCTGTCTCCTTGCTGACCCTGCTTTGGGCTAAATGCTCCAGAAGCAGACACATCTCGAGACAGAGGCAGAACACACACGCTGGCAGGACCAGCTATTGCTCTCCAGAATTATCAATGAGCTGTTCCTCCTTTAAATACATCTATGCTATCTGCATTATTACCCTTACCTGTGGCAAAGAAAGGGACATTACAAATTTCCTGAGCCACAAGCTGCCTGTCCTGCACCTTCATAGCCTGGTGGGGGTGTTTCAAGCTCCAAGTTGCTTGGCAACCTCTTTTTGCGCATGTTTTATATATGAATTCATGCACCTTTGAATCAGAGATGTTCAGAGATGACTGGGGAGCTGACTATGGGCACAGACTGCCCAGCCTCGGTGCAGCCTGACATGCTGCCACTGCTGGTCACTGACCCCAGAAAATTGGAGAGCAACTTTAAAAATTATTTTTCAGGTAGACGTCAAAATTCCAAGCTCTGAGGGCAAAAAGAACCACGATCTTTATTTAGTCTGGCCTGTAGTATGGCTGAAGCCATAGGAAGCCCCCCATGAACTAATTCCTGTTCAATTAAATCTTATCTCTTGCAGGGACTGGGAGACAACTACATTTTATATTTAGAACTTGCACCAATGAAAAGAGACTATAACCCTTTGTGAATTATATTGGGTAATAACCAAGATCCTCCTCTGCAGCACATGCTGAATTCATCTAATAAAAACTTCCAGCCACTAGATTTTGATCTATTTTGGGATATGTCAATTCAGCATTCACTGGCATATCCTAATCACACTCTGCCTGCCCAGATACTGCCCAGCCTCAGAATGAAAGACATGTAGCTACTATAGCACAATCAAGCTAATAAGGTAACCACAAGATAAGCTCCCTTGCAGCCACTGTGGGGTAAGAGCATTCCTATATCATACTGGAAGTTCAATGTAGTCTGGAAGCCATATGCAGACACAAAATACTGATGCAGATCCCAAAGGAATAAAAGTAAGATGAGGAAAAGCTGGTTAGGAAGAAGTGCTGTCAATAAGGAAGAGGAAATGCTACTTAATGACACAAAACAGTTCCAAAAATAACAACTGTCCTCCCAGTTGCACTAACATTGTTATATACTGTTCAACCCAGTGAACAGTGACAACTAGCTGGTGTACTGTGCCCAGTGCTGGCCACAATAGCATCAGAATAAAATAGACAAATACCCAAAGAGGAGGCCATTAAGAATGACAAATTTCCAAAGACATAACAGGAAGGAAAGCTGGATAAAAATAGGTTAAGAGACAGACTGAGAGGAAGGAAATAGCCTAAAGAAGTGCAAGAGGACACAATAAAAGAGATAACCATCTGTTATCGCTGTCTGCTATGGCAAGGCTGTATAAAAAAAAAAGTGTAAGGTGTTGTCTATACGCTAAGCCAGCCTGCACTGACCTGGCTGACATCACCAATGTGCCCACACACTCCAGCTCCTCTTCACATCCTGCATCAAGCCATGCTGAGCCCATAACCACTTAGATCATTCTAGATACCTTTTGAAATCTGCACTGATAATCCCCTCAGTCCTCTGAAATGACCTCTCTGTCCACAGATCTACTGAAATCACTATTCCATGCCAGAGAGCACCTCAGCAGTCTCCTTGGAACTCTTCAATACAAGGTATCTATCTGTTTTTAAATGGCTAACATTAGTTGATGTTTAACATACTGTTCAGCATTGCCCTGGAAAATACTTCATTAACATATTTTTGGCATCTTCTGGCCTTCTTTGCACATAAAGATAAGCAATATTTATCAAAAAATTCTGTCCTGCCTTTGTTACTGACAGTCCTCCCCTTTCTATTTGAGAATGGAGTAGTAGGGCTGCTAGAATCCCTTTCACCAGTGAATTACCTTCAGAAGCCCCCTCTATTATCCTTAACTTTGCTACTTCTCACTTCCTTCACTTCTCAGCCCCTTAACGGGGCAGAAGACCATGAAATACTAAATTCAGCTCCAAGAATCCTTCTAACAAATTATCTAGTAGGCTAATGTAGGGATTTCTGGATTATCTATCAAAGGCAAGCAAGCATCTATCATCCCTGCTTCCATAATGCTCATTTGTTGCAAGGCAGCAGAAAAATTCAGATATTCAAGAATCTCATGCTGCCATGTTTTGACCATCAATCCACATGTTTTTCAGGCAGCATAAGAAAAATGAATTGCCTTGGTACATTTATCATTCTCACCTACTGCCTTCTGCAAGAATAGTAATGCTGGGCTGAGAAGAGAACCAGTCAGCTGAAGCTCATAAGAGCAGAAGACATCTGAGCAGTTATCCACTAAAATAAGGACTAAAACCCAATCTGATTTGGTATGAATAAAGAAGAAGCATTCTCCTCTGTTGTCCCATGTCTAAAACAAACACGCAGGAGGTCACCTACAGGTCTGTGCTGCACTTACTGCTGTACAGGCCGAGTACAGAGATCCATAGGAGCTCTGAAAACCATGAACAGATTTCCAAGAGGAGGATTTCACCTAAAATGAAATCAGGCAGAAGGAGCAGACTGAAAGAGTCCCCCTTGTCATAAGAATATGTCCCTGGGTAATCCACAGGGATGGAAAAAGGAAACTCAGATAATTTATGTAACAGTTTAATGGGATTTTGGTGACACGTGATGCTTTAGAGAGAACTCATTGAGTAGGACAGACAGGACTTTTAAAAAGCTCCAAAACAGTATTATTTTCACCTCTTTCTTTTACATCTTGTCCTACATGAGATATTCTCCCACAAACCATCTATCTCATTTGCAGGGCACATTTCAGCATAGTAAGAGCAACAGCCATGCACTTTCTCATGACACCCACAGGCAGACACCCCTCCAAGCACCCAGTTCCTACAAGGATCAAACTGACTCCGCACCAACATTGCGGAACATGACAGAGCTGCGAGACCTGAACCCCACTCTGCCCTCAGGCCACATGCCAGGCTCTGCAGACACAGGCAGCAGTGTCTCTACACAACCCAAGGGTAGCAGACAGCCTGCAGCAGGAGCCCCTTGAAGAAGGGATGCCTGAGAGTACAGCACAGGAGTAAGTGGCTTTCACACCACAAGTAGCGCCCCAACCTGCGCCTGCTGTTTATGAGAAACCAGCATAACGTCCCATTCCCTTCACTGTCACTGCTCCAAGCGCAGGCACTGCAGCATGAGGAGCTGCTCAGAGTCCCACACCTGCATGAGACCAGGGCTAACAGAATGAAACTTTGCGGAGAACATTCAGGCTGAATACAAGCCAGTTACATGGAAGTCTCTGCTGCAGAGGTAGAATTCACCTTAAAACTAGATTGCCAGGAGCACTAGCAGCAATACTGCACAAAACAGTCCTGCAGCAGCCAGAAGACAGAAAACTTGATGGGCATTTGTTTTCTTCAGCAATTTCTATTGATACAATTCCAAAACCCTTGTGGATTTTTTTTTTTTTTTTTTTTTTGAATAAGCTCCTGCTTGGAACCAGGACAGGAAAGGATGGAGAAAAAATAAGAAAGCTGTATGAAGATAATATTTTGCCTGGTCTTTCCACTGCCATGGCAGGTTAAGATTAATATGGGACCCAAACTGCTTCCTGTTGACCCTAAACTAGACATGTAAAACAGGGCACATATCAGTATTTCCTTCACCATTGAGAAAAACAACAAGGAAACTTAACAGAAAATTTAACAGGAAACTAAGTTATCTGTGAGGTAGTCCTTCATGTAATCCTGCTGTACAGAAGAACAATTCTGCAGTAAAAATGGAGCCTTTTCTCCCCTCCTCTCTCTATAAAATGCTCAAGAACAGATTTGAAACATACTTAATGCCATCTGCAGCATAAAACAATGCTCATTCTTAAATACGGATTGCACCTTTAAGAGGTACAAATCTATCTCTGCCTTTGACTTGATGTCTTCCTAAGGGAATGACTTGTAAGAAAAAAATATATATGTATTAGAGGAAAGTGCAATCAGTCTCCTGTTATCAAAGGGATAAAATATCAATTTTTGTCAAGATAAAAAGCATCACAGATTGGCTCTGATAGGAAAAATTAAATTCTTGATCTTCACTTGATTTGATATTTATCACTCTGTTGCCCTAAATAAAATCCTGGCAGAGAATTTTTCTTTAAAATATTCTCTTGTATTTCTCCTGCTCTTCGCAAACAAGAGCGGCTTCAAATTGTGTTTTGTTATGTGTGATACAGTTGCAGGAAGAGAAAGGAAAGAAGGTCAAGAAGAGTCCACGAAAGGCACTTCTAACACCTCATTATGTCAACACTTTCCCAGTAAAGGGCCTTCTGCAAGTTCAGCTGCTTTGTGGGGTCACTAAAGTGACTCCTACCTCATCCTTGTCCAAATCTATTCTAGATTTTCTAACTGTACTATCAAGAGGGACCAAAGGGAATGCTCACTTCCCACATACAGAATTACAGTACAGTAACTTGTATTTCAATTACATCATCACGACAGCAAGGCTGGTGTTAACTCAATGCAGAAAACTCATATCTTCAAACTACCCAAGCTCTCAGTATTTAAGTTATTGGCTTGATAGCTTTTGCCCATTCAACTTTAAAAGTTTTGCAATATTCATAATACCATTAAGTATTCTCATTTACCCTGCTATTCAATGCACAGATGCACATTTGTGCTGTGAGAGACATCTCTCTAGGACTTCCCAGAACAGCAACACCTTACAGAGGCTGTACAGTAAATAAAAACAGTTTTTCTACTGTTCCCAAAGGACAGCAAGTAGTTGACTGTTGGAAATAGCTCTTGAGATGTTCCAGTATAATCACCACCACAGAATATCTCATTAAGACAGATGGAGCACAGCAAAGTTTGCCACTGCAGTAGAACAGACAAGTGCATGCAGAAATTTCAACCAGTGCATGGTAAGACATTAAGAGGGCACCATCAAAGGTCAGGAAGTTCCTTCCACCAGATCCTAGTGAGGCAGTTGCTGACAAATCGTGCCTTCCTGCATCAGTCACTAGTTGGAGCATAACATCAAAGACCTCAATCCTTTTGAGTAGGATTAGGTTGTTTACTTTTAGGACTAAGATGGTAGGAAGGGTAGGGAAAGGCAAATGCTTTCTCCAGAAATTGCTGCAAAGCACAAAAAGATATATTCATCAACAAAGCCATGCCACAAAAGAGCTTTCTCCAAGCAGTCTTAGGAAAAAAAAAGTGAACCTGTGATGCTACCAAAATGCACCCTTGGCTTGCTTTTCCCTCATCTCTGCTCTATGCCTCATTAGCAAAGAGGGAATTTTAACATCATGAATATTGTTTCTTTCATATAGTATAAGAGTCATACTTAATTTAGGAAATTTTTGTCAAATAATTCACAGTGTTACTGAAGGCTGCTGTTCAGCTTGAGTTTGACAGGTGTAGTAGAGACTAGCTCCTTGAAGACAATCCCTGGTTATTAGTTCTCCCAGTCCTCATGCCTTCCCATGACTTTAACTGAACATTTTCCCAACAGAACTTTGAAGTTTTCCCAACTGATGCTGCCAAGGAGTCCTTCCATCATAACTCAACCAATATTTACAGCCTGAACAACCTGTTGTCACTAATTCCTTCCTCCTACTTGGCACAAGGAACACTCACATCCAAACTGCCATTATATTTCAGAGCCTTCATTACCCTTCATCTTCTGTTCTGTAAAATAATCAAAATGCTTTTTAAAAAGTATAAAAAAAAAAACACTATAAATCATGGCTATGACAGGCTAATGGGTAGCAGTTCAAAGGAATGATGAATCCTGCAATAACTAACAAAGCTTCTTACACCAGTATCTCGTTTGCCAATAAAATACTGCTAGCTCTGATACTCTAAATACAAGATGAGTAATGAAAAACACCTATGTCAAAAAAAAACTCAACCTGCCACCCAATACTCCCATTAACTCTCAAAATTTAGATTTCCTTAAATTCTTTTCCTTATTACTTCATCTGCATCCTTTATGCATCTTAGCATGCACAAAGCCAGACTATACTCCGCTTCACTGCCTGTTTGTAATCCAAATTCACTTTAGAGTTTGCATACGTTAGCTGCATGCTTTAATTTATTTGATTTGATTTCTGGCTATAAAATTACATTTGAGGCAGGTTAGCAGGTTGTCTCACAGGGAGCATCTCACCACCACTATCCAGTGTGCAAACAGCAATTATTTTATATGGGCTGAGCACAATTTCAAGTCACATCTTGACAGGCTGACAAATAAGGTCATGGTATCCGCATTGCAAGTGATGTCTCAACTAGGGGGAAGGATGCTTAGCAAGGTAAAAGGTGGATCCTAGGAGGATTCTGATTAAACAGGTATAACAGAGAAAATTGAGCAGCAATTCACCACTTATGTAGATACACTTAAGATAATGTTCCTGCTCATGAATTCTGCAAAGCTTGCAGGCCCATCACCTATTTCAGCACAGAGAGTAAGTCATTACATTTTTCACTCATTCATGGTTAGTAAGTGCTAAACAGAGAGAGGAGATGGATAGTGGGATACCACAGCCACTGAGGGCCTAGAGTCTTTCATGTGCTGCTGCTTTATTCCTCCACCCCCAGGCAGTTGCTCTTGGTGAAAACCAGTTCCTGTCTTCAGGACAGGTTTGTCCATCTTGGACAACTGGATTGCACTTCATAGCAACTCTCTGCTGTTTTTTTTTGCCCTTTCAAAAGGGCTGACAAAGCTGTTGCAGCTTCCAGATGCCAAATTTCTTCTGCAACAGACACAATATAACTCAATTTTTAAGACACAACTAAACAGCCTGGGCTGTCAGAGGCCAGGATTTACAGACCTGTTTCAAGAAGGGCATTCGATGCTTGTTCCAAATGCACTTTCCTATTCTGCTGAACTAAAAATTCCCAACACGCATGAGAGTGACCTGCAACCCGGTGAAATACTGAAGTAGTCATAAAGTCCATCCTGTTACAGCCTAACCTGTCTGCTTCTGGTCAGAAAAGGAAGCAATGAACTTGCTTCCAAGCTGGATGGACCCTTTATACCAGACTGCACTGGGGACAACGCCAGGAGACTTCGGAAGACAATATTTTTCCCTAGAAGCAAGCAATTCCAGCATGGTAAA
>VZSV01000026.1:2190509-2249598 GCA_013398735.1 Nothocercus julius | reverse complement strand
GGGGAAAGTCATAGACAGCTTTTGTGTTGTCCAATACATCCTTCTTTGTGGTATTCCAAAGCTTTCCTATATTTTCATCTCCTACAGATGCAGTCTGACCCTCAAATTGAAAGACTTGCTGCACTCCCACCCATCCACTTATCAGTTTCACATCAACCTTTATTTATAGTCTGCTGTTAGGTGCAAATGTGACCTAAATGCCCTTTGGGAGACTATCAAAGTCACTCTAATGCCATCAGTGATGAATTCCATCTCACTCATCACCTCAAAGCCTTCACTCTGAAGAGTGCACCTTTCAAGCACATTCCAAGCTAAGCAAATAGGGACTGACAGCAAAATCAAGCAAGTTGCCCAAGAGAAACACAGAAGCCAGAGCTGGGAAGTGACCATCAGTATCTCAGGCATGAGATGTCTTATACCATCCACAGTCACCCGGAAATTCAGCCGAACTATGGCTTCAAAGCACTTCCTCCTTTCACCTTGATATTATTCATTAGCCATGAAATTGCATTGCATCAAGCACCTAAATATCAGCATACTTCTCCCACAGTTGTGTTAACTCTTCTAAAAACAATAATCCAAGACAGCTGTCATTCCCACACTGAACCCCCCCCACCCCTTCTAAAGTTACTATGTACAAACACCTTTGCAAGATGCTACACTATTCCTCTATACATCTCTGACCTCATGCTTTTAAACTTGAGAGAAAAGTAGTGTCATATTATACTGAACTTGAAACACTTAAGTCAAAAAGCTAAGAGTAAAGGAAACAGAATGTTGCCAGAGGCCTCTTTTCTATCCCTTCCCCTACCCTGCCAAAAGGGCAAAGTCTAGGGGAAAGAATAAAACGAAAACTATGATGCCTTCTCATGCTTTTTGCAGAGTCCTTACCTCCGCGGGGAAGAAAAACATATCTCCAGTTCTACTCTGACTTCTACATTCACACTTGCCACCCATGTACCCCAGCAGATCAACCAGGGGGGAACGACACTATATTTTCTAATTTCTTGACTCCTTCAGAGAAAGAACTTACCCTGCTTCCCCCCACACACCCCTCAATTAAGCAGCACAGCAATTGCAAAGATAGACCAAACTAAATTCTAAACGCAGTGGTGGCTTGATAGATATAATTTTCTGTCTTACTGAGAAAATGCCTTCTTCAGGAAGAAGAGTTAAGATCTGGAACAAGAGTTTCTGGGACCTGATTTGATTACGCAGAGTTCATTACTATACAGTTAATAGAGTAGGGATAAGAGATCTCTAGGATGCCACATGCCTTAAAAAGAAATGGTCCTGTCACGATTAGCAAAGCAAGTCCTTAGGAGGAGTGTTATGCACACATTAATGGTAGCTGATGACTTTCAAAGAAACACCACATTTACCTGTTATTCCCCCTACCCACCCACTCCATTCTAGAAGGGATGGCTAGGAAGATGGAAGAGCTATACTCTTCCTTCTGCCTCCTAGTTCTCTGCAAAATTAGATATCAAAATGAAGTAGAACTGGGGCAGGAGGGGGAACCCACACACTAGTAGCCTAAAATGGAAGGCCAATCCTGATGCAGTCTGACTTTCCACCAGCTGGAAACTAATGTGTGATGGCCACACAAGTGTTCTCAGATGCTGTTGAAGCCCAAGTTTGGCTCTCCATGCACACAGGTGCATTTTGCAGGGTCTACCCTGTCACTAGCCAACTAGTTGATCTGTCGGCACGTTTATGGTCTGAACACAGCAGCGGTCCCCTCTTGTTTATTAGCAATTCCTATCCCTGCATTAGAAGCAGGAGGCAAGCAAGCTCAGAGAGCTAACAAGTTTCTCTGATGTAGAGAAGGACAAAATCCTCTCATTAACAGAACAGCATTTTAAAAGTCATTACAGGGTATTTTTAGTTCCATTTCATTTTAGTACTGCTGTCTAATTGCAGCCCATTAATTGCAAATTCTTGTTTCTGAAAATTTCATCAGTTACATGCAACAAGAAGTGTCAGCCAGTGGTGTCTACAAGCTGCCAGTTTCAATAAAGTGCTGTACTTATTTTGCTGGGATAGGACTGGCTCCATCAGTCACATCATAATGTTCCTGCTCCACAATTAGTGAAATGAAACTCAGTTAACCACATCAGGCAGGAATCTGCAGAGAGCCTCCCAGCAAAGCCAACTTCCAGGTGGAAATTACACATAGCAGGTGTTCAGTATTACAATCCAAGAACAGGAGACCAAACAAAAGCACACACTGCATCACCAGATTTAAAAAAAAAAAAAAAAAAGAAGAAAAAAAAAATCCTCTAACCCAGTAACTCTCTCAAGCTATATTAATTGCAACAAAGAGAAACAGCATTTATTAAGTTCCATATGAATGTAAATCCACTTGCATGAATACAGTCAAAGTAGCTGAACAATCTGCTTGCAGCACTGACAAATGTGCAGTAAAGCTGTTCCATACAATACTAACAACTCCAGTAATTTGTAACCTGTTACTAGCTGGCTCAGTCTTCATCAATCAAAAAACCCCATAGCTTAGAACATTCAACCTAGAAATTAGAAAGTTATTTGTCAGAAGTTTTTCCAGAGTCTTGAAATACCAGGTGCAAGTCCTGTCCTTTTCCACCTAGGATAGGCAGTCTCTCAGAACCAGTCAACCAAGACTTAAAAATGCCAAAAGATTTCCTCATTTAGAAGGGTAAAGATGAACATAGCATGAAAGCTATAATACCACCCACAGCATTTCCCAGTGGTCTCTTAGTTTCGCATATTTATGAAATGGCTGCCTGCACATGATAAGAGCCCACTGTATCAGAGCAAGAAACGCAAGACCCACAGGATCGAAAGACAACACGTAAGAGTAGCAGATTTCCTTTAAAAGGAGGCACGTTATGATTGCTGTCACAGCTTAACAATTTTTCAACACAAGATGACCATCTTCCTCTAACTTACCCCTGAATTGAGGCCCAGTATACAAAATAATACAAGGATACAGAATAATTCCTCAGATGATAAATCAGACAAGAGAAATAACAGAAAAAGAGCAAACAGANAAAAAAAAAAAAAAAGGAGAAAAACAAACCCACATTATTATAAAACTTCCCTCTCTTACCTTAAAACAGGTTCTAGGGCTCAGACTTCCCCTTTTGGTGGCCTTTTACTCAAGGAGGAGAAAGAAATCACCTCATCCACAGTTTCAGCTCTACCAATTTCACCTAATTTATCACAGGTGTGTGGGGGCAAACCCAATTACCTTCAGGCCAGCCCACTTTTTACCCTACACCGGGAGGTTATCCAAAGCTTGTAATTTGTGAAAAACAAGAACCTGTGCGCTCAGACACATAGCCAATTGAGCAATATTGTGGCCAGCTGAAAGAAACTCTTCTTTGACCTTTGTTTTTACCTTAAAGCACAGGCATTACCTCTTCCCCTGTTAGTAAGCACGTTGCTCATAACAACACTTGGCCTTTGCAGTCAAACAGACCCTAAAATTATGCCCTTCCTCACGTAGCCTATCTTTGTCACATCTAGAACAGATTTAGCTCAATTCAAATACTTCGCTGGCTAATTTATACAATATCGTGTTGACCTTTTAACGTATGCCCCACAGCACCGTGAATGACTGGAATTTATGGTCAGACATGGAAAACGCGCAGCTCGCTGAAATACGGGGGTTTTTTCATGCTATGATTTGTGGTTGGTATCACAAACCTAGCAGCATTTCAATGCTCGTTCAGCTTTTGAGGGAGTGAAAGCTGCTTGGGCTGTATTACAACACCTCTAACAGACGCACAGCTTGGCTATTGGAAGCGCTGCATTTGCAGGTTATTTTGGAGACCTTTCCTACAGGAGGTAGGATGAATTTTCTCCCCTCTCCGAAGGCAAGAAGTTGTGCAATGGATGAAGCTATCAGTGCTGTGGAAGCTTGTAGCTCGATTGCAATGAGGCCAGGGCACTGGGGTGCTTTGAGGCAGGTGTGTTTCAAGCAGCTGGCTATAAATTTTCAAAGCAATATAAGTAATACACATGAACTCTGCTGAACCTGTTTCAATTTCATTCATAATTTTCATTGCTTCATAACAAAAATACAAGTAGTACCACGCTCCTGCAAGAACGTACCTCTGAGGCTCTTAACAGAACAAACACAAATGGAAATAATTACAACAAACAGTCACATAGTGATTTAGATTTTCAAGGCATTTAATTAATTGACCTACCAGAAAAGGCTCTGATATCCTGAAAGAGTAGAGCATAGACACTGCAGAGAGAGTACTACTGATGTTCTAAGCCCAAATCTATTCCAAACAAGAGACACTGCTACTCACGTTACAGAAAATACTGTTCTTAATCAGAGCATTTCTTCTCCAGAAATGACATAGAAAGGATATGCAAAGGTCAAAAATCTCTCAGTACAAGACAAGACTGTTATAGTTAAGGAAGAAAAGGTGACGGGACAACAAGCACTGAAGAGCAAGCAAAAAATTCTGTAACACAACCACCTAGGAACAGGAGGGCTCAATACAAAAACATCCCCCTTCAAATCTTACGAGGAAGACTCTTGAAAGAAATGCAGAAAACTAGAAACCAGCAAAGATCTCCACTGTACTACATAATTATGTCACTTCAGATGGATGGCTGTTCCACTAAAACGTTACCTAAGGCAAAGAGTGGGGGAAGAACAGAGGAGATAACTCCAACATTTGCACTTTCCCCCTCTGCAAAGAATTCTGATGTTTGGCGACACTCCAAGATCTATTTGTCAGGCAGTTACAGACACTTGCTCAGTGTTTCCGTGTTCTTTGTGCATTGCTTCCTGCCTTGACTAATTGGATTCAGGGTATTAAGGTGCATTTTACCAAACTCACAGAAGTCAGACCACCAATATCACTGCTGTGATGACTGACACAGCGGCAAAAACACTGGAATTCAAAGAGCGGTCGATGCATTATGAAAACACCAGTGAGTGCTCAGTCTGCAGACAGTTCCCTGTCTACCTCACAAATTATCTTTTCCATCCAACCAGATTCCTCATTCACGGCCATAGACTGGATGTTCACATAGGAACACAGATTTGCAGAAATTTGTCCACTCTTCCTGCAAACAGCAGTCCCTTGTTCATAGCTGTGACAGGAATATCAGAAATAAAAGACAGAGAAAAGATGTTCAAAATGACAAACAAAATGTTGAGAAATTTAGAGCACGTTATCAGTGCATGACAGGAAATCTTCGCTTTGGCTTCAGATGTTTGACAAACTTTATATTTAACTATAAAAAGTCAATATTCTCAATTCTGTAATTACGCAGCAGTACAGAACATATGACATTTTTATTTAGTCTTTTTTTCTTTGCTGCATTAAAACGGGATGGTAGTTTTCACAACAGCTGACTCCTCTCACCAAAAACAAAGTATTTAGTATGAAGCAAGAGAAACTGGCACCTCTGACGGGCACCTCTGTAAATTAGGAGGAAATTCTGAACTCAAGAGGATACACTGATACAAAACCTGGTATTGTAGAGGGGGAGAATCAACAAAAAATGGTTTTCTCCAGAGTTTCCCATAATTACCTTCTCTTTCAACTTTTATACACACAAAGATCTGTTCACTTTTAAATATAATCATAACAATGAAGGTAGAGAAGAAAGAGATGAAAAGTAAAAGCAGAACAATTTCTGCAAAGATCTTTTATGGAAACATAATGCTAGCAAACTCCTTCTGTGTACAACTGCAATTGGACCATGTAAATACACATAAGACACGTCAGACAACCTACCTGAGACAATAGCCTTTCTTTGTATTCAACGGAAGTGTTGTCTAATAGGGGACCACCTGGGGAGCTGAGTCTTTCTTAAGTCTTTGGTTTCTCCCCTGAGACTTTCATCAAGACCTGCCATGGTGCATTTAGTCACACGACACTTGTCATGCAGAAATGCCATTATAAAAGCCCATCAGTTCTTTTCAGAGAAACACAGAGCATCCAGACAGAAACATAGCGAATGGGCCTGCTCTGCAAACAGCTGACATCTGTGTGTGACTTAAGGGCTCAGCAGCATTAGCTCCGCTGCATGCGTAGGTGGTAGATGAGGTGGAGCACACGATGGCATTAGAAATACAACGGATGTCTTTGCCATTATCAACTGTTTCTAATCGGCACACTGCCAGGTTAACACTTCAGCTCAACTGCTACAGGCAGTTCTTCCAGCTGCTAGAAAGATCATTACCAATCAGAGCCGATCATTCTACCTTCCTACTTCAATTTTATTAGATGAGAGCTTCCTTTAAAGAGTGCATTTTCCTTTGGGGTGGGTTGACTCCAGTAGAGTATTGATCTAATTTGATCCCTGTTTCATTAGGAGATATGTCATCTGCAGCTTTGAACAAGTTATTCAAAAGAAGAGCACATAAGTCTCATAATTAACATGCAACACTGGTTGCCATGCAGGGAGTAGACAGTTATAATAACTCAGAGTCAATAATTCATAAACTATAATGCATTATTAATCAATTATCGAGGCCTGAATTACATTTAATAAGATTAAGCTGATTGGAGCACTAAGCTGTTTGAATCATATTGATTTAATCAATGTGCTTAATTAAACTGTGTACATTCTCCACATGATCATTATTTCCCAGCATCCTGCACAAGTGGCCTCTGCAATTCACATCCTCTGCTGCTCTTTGCTCAGGAATTGTTCTTTGCTGCAAATCAGTATATAAAAGGACTTGTTTTCTTCTGAGAAAAGAGAAAAAGATCAAAGTAGCAAAACCACCATCTACCTAGCTTATACAAGCACGGAAAGAAATGTTGGAATATTTCTCACATAGACTAGGTCTGCTTGATTCCGCACTTTAAGATGAGGTCAAGTCAACATACCTCATTAGTCTTTATTTATCCTTCTTTTTAGTCCCAGAAGCATCAGGGGATCCAAAGAGCACAAGCATCCATCTATCCTCATCTCAGAAATGTTACTCTTTCCGTCTTCGGAAACATGCCTAGACTCAGGCCTAAAAAGTGCTCAAACTCCAGAAAGATTTAATCAACCTCAAGCAGGTGTCATTGCCTCTGTATAACAATATCCATAACGGTTTCTTCAGCCTTGCATAAATAGACACGTGAGGAGGGAAGAGCAGCAGAAAATGACAGCTATTACGGACATAAATCCATTTACTACTGTCAGAGTTTGTTTAATTTCCCCTGTCATTGCTGCTAATTAGCTGGAACATGTGGGTTTAACTTCAAACCCCACAATCCAGCTCTGTAGTGCTGCACACAGTGCTGAAAGGACACTCAGCAGGTGTGTGGAACAGGGAAAGCACTCGTAACACACAGCCCAATTAGTATTATTAATGGGAGCCCCGACACACTGCACATCCTTGAAGAGAACTTTCCAATATTTTCTCTGGAACACCATAAACAGTGACTGCCCCACTCCGCTCTGCCAAAGTGGCAACTTCCCCCTGATTTCAGTGGATGCAGTATTAGTCCTCATGGCAATATATTATGCTTAGGCCTTTGAAGTAAGAATGCAGCAGTCATGCTGGCTTTCATCAGCTGCAGTGCCATGCTGTCATGCAACCCTAAAACCATTAAAATTTTCGTTCTTTCCTTTGTTTCAGTTAACCATCCATATTAGCACCAGCTGGAGTAGTGCCTATTGCTTCAGAGATGAACTCGCCTTTCCCTATTCCAAGTAAAGGAGAAGAGAGCTGTCCCACCCCACCATCTGAGGAGACAGTCCTAAGGGTGCTCAAAACAATACAGTGTAAACCGCCCTTGTCTGACCAGTTATTTTGCATCTGGTAGTTTTATTTCAGTTTTTCTACTACATGGAAAAGACACTGGTGCTCTGCTTTCTTTTCTGGAAAAGAATTTTATGATCACACATGTATGACTGGTTAGATCATTTACTTACAGCTTTTCAAAGGGCTAATTATCCGTTTGTTCTGCTATTTACTATGGCATCCCATTGCCTGAAAGAGTTAGTTGCCTGGTAGTTCACCTTCACTGTCCTTCACAGTCTTATTGACTCCTGCTTACTGCAGAACAACCTGCAAACTTGTTTTCAGCTTTGGCTTTTCAAATCATATAATATGGCTCAGGCTAAATTATCTAATTTAAATCCTGGTTCAGGATGGTGGATACTGGAAAATGCTGCTTTACCCACTCTATTTCTGATGCTCCTTCACATTTATACTGGTTATGATGGACTACTTCAGGCTATTATTTTTCTTCCTAACCTAATTAACCATTATTTATCATTCACTAAACAGGAAGAGTGTTGGGGAACTGTTCCATCACCTCTTTGAGCATCTTATAGGCATGAACTTCTTAAACCTTCATTTTTTATATATCTCAGTGCCCCAGTTCTACAATGTTGCAGGCATAGATCAGCTGTTCCTGCTAAAGAAAATCATTTATTAAAGTGCAACTCTTGTCTAATAAGGGTCATTGAGCATTGCCATGTTCATTGTCTCTTGGGAGACTATGGATCGAGTTTGTTTAATTTGCCTAGAAAACACAGGGTTGCTCCACCTGCCAGACTGACAAACTCAGTCTACAAGACTGAATTCTGACAGACTCCTGCACTGTCAAAGGCAGTTTCAGCTATGACGAGCACACTCTTTTATTGTATGCTAGGGCTATCCACATCTCATTAATAAGAAAGAGCACTTGCATAAGACCCTGAGATGTAGGAAACCATGATGAGATTAGGCACTAGCTCCAAATTTGCCATTGTCCACATTTATTAAAAAGAGGAGCATAAATTCAACAATCAGGAATAATATAGATCTTCCTAATGAATATGGGTTAATTGCAGTGGTAAGCTGTCTGTGTGACAGGGAGTTTTAATACAGCACAGTCACATACTACACATTTGTATGTATAAAACTGTGAATTAAGAGTTTGAAAACTATTACTAAACACAGGTGCATGTTGTGCTTCTGCTAGCACTGCCTTCACTGAGTTGACTACATGGGGCAAACCCAAGAAAATCAGAGCTCAGCAAGCTCCTATTAACTTCCCCAAGACCATCAGGGATCTGGCACCAAGATTTGACACGTGATTATTTTCACCGCTTCTGCATTCACTTGAGAATGTCTCTGAAAGATGCAGGAAAACGCTCTAACTTGAAAAGTCCCTTTAACTTTCATCAGGCAACAATGTCTAAGGCTAGAGCTAACATAGCCAGGAGCAAAGTCACCAAAGAGTAAATGCCTTTCCAAGCATTCCTTCCTTCCCAGTCCCCAGCTTTTTTTTCATTATCCGAGGATCACAAGTGATGACCCAATACCCAAGGCAGGTGCAGTGTGCAAGCTCAGTGCACTCAAGGGAGCTTGCAGAAACCTGTCTTCTTTTTTTAATACAGTTCTAAGAGCAACGGTCTTCTGAGGAAAAGCTCTGCATAATTTGGAAGGTCGAATCTGCAGGGTGAAACTCTTCGAGAGAAAGGGGGAGGGAAAGCTGAATGTGGAGAAGACAGATAAGAAAAGACAAAAAACAGTCTCTTCCTTTTGTCGTGGGTGTTTCCAATACACAGACAGAGGGGGAAACTAATGGCTTTATCTTTATCACACGACAATGGGGAATATTGCAGTTGGAATGAGAAGCAAGGACTCCTTTCTTTGCAGGACACTCATCTTTATATGAAGGCAAGAAGGGCAAATCTAACCACAAATCAAGGTAAGTCCTGGGATGCAGACTCCAATCTTCTATTTATGCAAACCTATGGAGTTCCAAAGTCCAACAGGAACCACTGCCTAGCCTCTGACTTTCTACTGCAGTCCCCAGGCCTTCAGAGATGCTCATCAAGTTTGAATGGAAGATGTTTTACTATTTGTAAGGGAGATGTTGTGTGACAGAGATACAAAACACAGGAAGCTGAAGTGTTCCTGGCTCATTTCTTTCCTTCCTCATATCAGTTTCAGAATTGAGCATTTAATAAAAATAAGTCAGTACAACAGATAGAGAAAGAGGGAGAAGAAAGAAGCCTAAGTGAATACTGAAGTCTCACATAAACTAGACATAATGAAGAAAAACAGCAGCCCATTTTTCTTTCCTTCAGTATGCAGTGAGTGTGCAGTTTCAAGAAGCGTGCATGGCTTGTGCTTCCTATTAACACAGCTCACATTAATAAATTTAGCTCAGACAAATTTAACCATCCTTGGGCCACATTAATCAAAAGCCTGACAAGAGCAATCTGAAAGAGTTGAGAGGGGAAAAATAAAGCACAGCTGACACAGGGGATGTCATGCCCTCATCTTCCACAGGCCCTCCCACTCTATCAGCATGCCCATGGGGACTCCTTCCCACAGCACTCCTGCTCTCCTCCTAACACTCCTCATCCAATACCTCTTCTTCAGTGATATCTCTGTTTCCCACTCTCCAGGTATCTGTAGTGGAGAAGGAGGAGCAGGATTTAGAACAGTTAAGTATGATCATATGTAACAGCTTTGGAGATTGTACTTTATCTGTGCGCTAGAGAAAAATTTCTCAAGGTGCAGATCAATGAATGTACAACGGAGAAGAAATAAATTTGACAGGAAAGCAAAATGACCACAGTCCATAGGAGCTATGGTTAGCCCAGAGCTGTGGGAATAGACTGAAAGAACAAAAGGTTGTCAACTTTTATTCATTACCCGTGTCCTCCAGTGCTGGAGCTCCAATTCTCAAGCTGAAATGTCCATACACGGAGACTGTACAAAGTAACAGGAGTTATTACTGGGAAAATCTCCACCCTTTGGATCCCTCATATTTGGCTCTTTAAACATTTTCTTTTCTGAGTTATGCTTTTTAGTCTGGAAAATGTTGACAAACAAGTCCCTTCATCAGCCAAACCACTTCACAAAAAAGGGCACGTCACAGAAGATGAGGGAACTGAGAAGTAACTGCTGATCGAAGCTAAACAAAGCAGCACAAATTAGGCTCAGTGCATCCCCCAAAGCCATAATTATCTAAACTGCTTAAACAAAATAAGCACATACATGATTATTCAGATTTGCCTCGAGGCATCCCCACAGCACAGAACATGGTGTGCTGAATCGCTGCTCTTCCACTCGATAAAACAACAAAATATTCTGCATCACCTGAGCGTCTGGGGTTTACATTCACTGAGTCCGGGAAACTCGAGAGGAACTGTGTTTCCTTGCCTTGGCACAGCCTCCTGCAAACAATTTCTATTTCAGTTCAGGCAGCTGGGTTTTGTATCCATTCAGCTGGTTCATGGATAGATCTAGAAAGCCCTTAATCTTATTGCATCGCAAAGCTTCAGAAAAAGGCTGCTTAGCTGCCCATGGCTACATGGAAATTCAGGCAGAACTGTGGGGTCCTACTGAATTTATGTAAAATCATAAATCAAGAGGGATGTCTCTCAAAAATAGAGAGCGCCTTGGGCCATATAGCTGCGATTTAAACCCAGATGATGAATATTATCACACTGAATCACTTGGAACAAGAATCTGTCCAAATGGTTCTTTCAGCAAATCTGCACTGAATGCCTCCTAACTCTGTCACATCCACATCCTGGCGCTACCTAAGAGCGGCAGGACTCTCAGGGTATTGTGTGGGTCAGTGCTGTATTGTCATTTCCATATGTCTCTTTCACTTATCTTAAGTACACAGTGCAAGTCCTGCAGGCACAGACACCATCTGATTCTTCCCCCTGCATAACACCTGACAAGTAAAGCCTAGTAAAGACTTAGTCCAGGGCTGCATCCAAGGCCTCAGATGATGTACAATCTAGCCCATTACTAGCCTATGTGATTATGTTTTCCTCTTGCAGCTTATTCCAAAGGTGAAAATATCCTTAATTCTTCCAGTTTTAGTTCCATTGGCAGAGGCTGTTTTTTCTTGCAGAATTTTTATTCTGATAACTGGGTCTGCATGTCTGTAGACTTGGTTTATTATAGTTGCATGGTGCTGCAGGACCTCAATAATTTCCTTTACAAGCTCTAAATCGCTCTGAAACCCTATGGCATGCTGTAGAATCAGTCAGAAAGCAAAGAAGGCTGCTTTGCAAAAAAATGCTGAAGACTTCAAAATCAGCTTTTGCTTTCCTTTGTCAAAAGGAAGGCCTTTCAGAAAGTCCCATCAAAACCAACAAAGGTACTTAATCCAGTCGTTAGCACATTCACCTGGCCTGTGAATGACCACATTGAAAGACCTTGCTCTAATAAATTCAGTCATTATCTTAGCTTTTAGTTTGTAGTCTCACTGGAAAAAAATAGCATGCATTTGCACAGAAAAACTTGTTCACTTCATGTCTCTTTTAGATAGCTCCAGCACTTGAATATAACAGTCCAGCTTGCCTATGCTGTATTTCAGTTGCTCTGTTAAGATCCACTTCTGCCATGAGGTTTACAAACCTGTTGTCAAAAGGTAATATCTAAGCAGGAGATCGTCTGGAGTGTGCCACGGGCATTTAATATAACCACCCGCCCTCACCACAATTCCCACTCACTAGGGTTTGATTTTCTGTTCTATGTCATCATTAGCACGGATCAAAAGTGCTTAATGGCAGGAATTCTCTCTTCTTTTCAAGCACAGACAGGACCACTGCCAAACCTTAATCATGTTAAGTATGTGCTACTGTAACATAAACAATGCTAATAAAAACAACACCAACAATATAGTTTTCTCTGACGTTGCCTCCAGTTTCTAGCATTACAACTATTTACGTGACAGCACTTTTATGAATTTCCTGGTCAGCCGTCCTTGGCAGTTTTGGTGATCTTGCTTTAGAATTTCATCCTAGAATACCATGTTCATGCTCAGAAATGTGCTAATAATGGCGTAAATATTCCCTGAATGAAAACTGACTGACTACTATAATAAAAAGATACAGGCTTAGGATGATTAGGCTAATGTCAGCATAGCTACAGTCATTATGCTCTAAACTGAATCAGAAAAAAATAGCAATAACTTCCAAAAGCCTTGATATTTTAGCGCTCTCTTAATGAATGGAAGTAGCATGGACATCATGATGAGTGCTACTCACATATCATCACATACAACTGAATGGAGAATTCTGCAGTAAGAAAAGATGTGGTTCATATCACAGCATCTTTTTGAATTCTTCTAGCTTAATAGCTCCATGAGATAATGATACTTCCAAAACATCCAAACAGATCTTTAAGCAATTTACACTTCCACACTTCCTAAACATTCCCCAACTGTGTTACAGAAATGTGAAAGAATAGAAGAAAATCAGTTTGTGCCTTGTTCCAGACTCAGAAAAAAAAAGTTGCCTTCTCTCAGTCAGCATAATACAGGTACTTGGTCATTTGGGCTCACAAATCAAAGGCAACCCAAGATGCTGTTAGCCAGACTTGCCTTGTCACTTGCCACTGACTACAGAATGCCCTTCGAGGTTCAAAATCCTTGATTTTCCACAATGAAAAGACAACCATCTCTAGGTATGATATAGCAGCTATGCTAGGTCATCCACCAAGAGTCAGGACCAGGACAAAATGCAAGGAGCTATACTGGGTCCAGATGGACACACCGGGTGTGTTGGACGAGGCTTAAGAGAATGACAAGAACTGGAATTTGACCAGGATACTGCAATTACCACATCCACAGCTGGGAAAACGGTGATCTTGTACTTTTTTGCTAAGTTTGAAACTTCAAAAGAAATAGATCATTTCAATCTGGAATGAAAACAAAACAATTCAAACTGTTTGTTGAACTGATTATTTGAACACAGTTTCTTGCTTTTGGAGCTATTTGGTGTTGAACTCTGTAATTGTTTCAGATTGTTAAAGAAAATCTTGAAGGAAAAAAAGGGCTTCAGCTCTCCAAACTCCTCATGTAAATCTGTCATTTTAAAAGAGCTGTAATAACATATTCGCCATTTTCAGATTTCTCTTTGAAAATAAGAAAGGCGACAAAAATCTATTTGTTCACAAAACAGGTTGTCACTGCGAACTTCTGACATGATCGCAACTCATGCTTCATTTGGCTACTTACAGAATTGCTCCAAGTCATCTCTTTTTTTAGACTCTGGCATGGCAGTGATTGTGAGCAACGGGCATGGATTTCCTCCTAGCGTCTGGCAGAGTGTCTGCTGCCTCCAGTAAATCTTCTTGGGGTTCCTATTCTGTTCCAGGATGTCAAGATGGGACTGAGAAAGAAGCAAGGAAATAGAATTACAAGTGAGTTTATGGTCTATAAAATCTCATTTTATTCCACTAGTTGAATATCATTATTGGTACAAATTTTATTTCCTGCCAGTTTTCCAGCCTTCTCTCTTCTGCCAGCTACCACTGTGTCCTTTTACATACTGCAAATACATTAAAAAAAATATCAGGCTGTTCAGAATACATCCCAATTCCCTGAAACAGCACAGGACTATCACTTAAACATTACTTTACCTGAACAGTTCCTCTGTGCTTCTATTATTAGGGTAAAGGAATTTTATGCATACACGAAGTCCAGAAGAAAACTACCTGCTTTTCTCATTTTAATAGGACTGTGTAGTACAACATGAGAAACTAGTCATTTTTGAGAATTTTTACTGACCCTCTGTAAAGCATATGCCAGCAAAACTTAGGAACAATTCTACACCAGAGACAGTGAAAAAGTTTACATCAAAACGCCATTTTGTATAGTTAGTGGTTAAGAACCTCCCCTCCCAGGAAGTTATTTAAAAGGGGGATATTTTTTTTCTTCCAAAGTTGATGGCTGTCGGTTTTAAATAATTCTTAAGAAGTCCAACAGCTTCTTGAGGAGCTTGAGAAAAAGAATTGGCAACTATAAAAAAAATATGTCTTTTTGGCACTAGTTCTGATCGCCTCATTAGACACAAAGCCACTTGCCACCCACACACCAGCTGACGTGCAGCCCTGTGGCTCACCCTCTGTTTACACTGTAGTTGCAAGTGGCAACGATACTGCAAGTAATCCCACTGCAGGCTGCTGCTAAGTGTCGGGCAGCACTGCTTGTCTCTAGGTTGCTGGAAATAGATTTATTACCTTATGCGCACTTGTCCTAACAGGTCTTTGAATAAAACACTCCAATTTACTTCACCAAACAATCCTCACGCAGTTACTTTTTGCATTTATAAGACTAAATTTCAGTCAATGCTTAAGCAACCGGACATTCCTGTTGCTCAGACCTTGGAGTTTACCTTTCTTTCAGCCTGCTTTTGCAGTATTCAGTTGAAAGCACACACGGGACGGAAATTTACAGTGTCTGTGCCACAAAACAATTAACACACTGATCTATAAAGTGAATTCAATTATTAGACCCATCTAATGATCTTGTGCAAATATAGGGGGCTCAGTATAATCAATTACTTATGCTCCTGGTAACCAGTGAAACATAATTGGATGTAGCTACCATAGAGATTTCAGCTTGATGTCCAAACAATTAACACTTTAATGTAAAAATAAATAGATTACTGTTCATAAAATAAATGTAATTACTAATGGACGAGAAGTAATGAAGTGCAGAGTGCACTGAGTTCAAACAGTACTCCTCAATGTGTTTGCTGTAAATGTCTGTAACTATTAAATATATATGATATTTAAAAACACTTCCAAGTTACTAACTCCATATACAAGTTTATCTTCTTCCCCAAAGCACTATGTTCTTAATTGAGCCCTTGGGTTTCTAATCACTTTTAATTTAATACTGATATGCAAAATCTACACACTTCAAAATGGACAAATGCTTTAAAAGGAAACTTACTGGTGCACAGACTTGATTTAGCTTATTCACTGTGGAAATTAAAGTAATGAGAAAATTGTGTAAATCCCATCACTCAAGACATTTTAAATTACTCGGAGCAAAATAGTTTTTTTAGAATATATTAGAGGCAAATGTTTTGCAACAGTTGCAACAGTTTTGCTTTGGCCAAATTGCTGGACAGGACCATCTATCAATCTTTTACATCCCTAATTCCTATTTACCAAATTTTGTGTTTTTTACTGAGTTCGAGCTCATTTACACTTTTTCTTGGGCAAAATTCCCTTTAACTTCAACAAGCACTTTATTAGGAGAGGCAATGAAATACCTCAAGATTTGGCCCTGCAAGTCCAGAAATAGCATCTTTTTCATTTCAATTCTATTCATTCAGCAGCAAGTGAGATATTCAGAGATTCCCAGAGCATACAAACTCTCCAAATCTCTCTTGCCTTTGTGCCAGTGGAAGGTAGAAATCAATAACAGTAAAATAATGATGAGGCACTGCACCTCAGCAATAAAGTATTCAGTGGACTGATTCACCACCATTCCTCAGTATCACATTTGTCTTTTCCCTCGATGACTGCAGTATATATGTGCCTTCAAGACCATAGGTCAGATCATACTGTTCGAGTGCTCTCTCCCTCTCTCTTCTTTGCATTGATCCAAAGCAGAGCTGGTACCCATAAACCCAGTGATAAGTGAGCTGGCAGGCATGGTCTGGGCTGTGAGGGCTTGCCTGGACATATCTCACATATTGAAAACAGTTTCTTTGGACATTCATAATGGGATGAAAAGTGGTTAGCAAGAGTTTATTGTTCACGTGGGACTGCATCTAACCCAAACTACGCTGGCCATATACAGAGCAGCATGGCTACTGAGTGAGAGAGCACCTTTTTTTTTTTTTTTTTTTTTTTTATCCTTATAGCATTTCTTTCACATCTGATAACAATAAACCGGTACCAACCAGTAAAAGTTAAAAACATAACTTTCACCAATCCATTTATGCATTTATTGCACAGAATGAAAGGTTGTTTTTTTTTTTAAAAAAAAAAAAAAGAAAAGAGGACTGAGCCACCTGGAACTGGAGAGAACAGCAGACAAATCCTTCTCAGAGGAGGTCCAGCCACCGCAGTATTGCAGGGTGCAGCTCTGTCAGCAGAGCTGCTTTGCTCTGTCAAGAAGAGAAGCAAGTGGCCCTCACCTCTGACTTGCCATTAGCACTATCCTCCTGCCTCTCACCCTCTCCTGTAACTCAGAAAATGGAGATATTTGCTTTGCCTCATCTGAGGACTAGTCTAAGCACTAATGGTTTGTGTCCTAGCTTATTCCATACAGAAATTTCTTTTCTACTGACACATTCTGGGCTCCAATTGTTGACAGAGGGTTGTGGTTGCAAACAAAATAATGGAAACATCAGGATAATTAATTAACAGCCTTTGAGAGCAGCCCTCAGTGCTATCTCAGAATCTCCTCCTGGCAGCTCCAATCTGCCAGGCCCCTTAGCTTATCTAGATGCACATATCAGCATTACCATCATTGCGGAGTAGGTGTAGGGGTAATGGTAGGCCAGATAACAGACATCATCTTTATGAGGGAACGTGATACTGAAGGCAAGGGTGTAGTAGGATTTTCTCCTCATGCCTCCCGCTGCACAGCTGCGGTAGTGGTTTCTGAAGGAAGAGAAAGAGAGGGAAGAGATTGTCACTTTTGGGCGCACATTTGAAGAAGTCATGAAAGAATTACACATTCAGAGAAGTATTCACCTCGATACCCCACACAAGTACAGTCAACCTGATCCCAGCAATGGGCAGGTACAAAACGTACCTGTGCTAAACAACACCCAGTGCCACAGCAGTGCACGTACAGACTCTGTAAAAGGAGGAAGGTTAGAGAAACTGCAGTGCCAGCACACAGAGAGGTGCACGATCGTGAGGTAGCACTGAGCAAAGCCAGATTTGTGGCTGTCTTGGGTTTCCCTCATCAGTCAGCAAAGACCAGCAAGGAGCAGGGAGTCAAGAGGCAGTGCAGTGTGTGGCAGTGCTGGCCATGGTCAAACCGGCTAGTTACTTATTGAAGACAGACGGGAGGACTCTCATGGGAAAGTAAGTTCAAATTGGTAAAAGTGCAAATAAGGAAGAAGCTGACTAAGGCTAGTTCACATTCTGCAATACAGATATATTTAAACTAACATTTCTGTATTGCTTCTGATGACAAAGTTATCTTGGTCAAAGCTGCATGTACCTCTTCACATTCCTGAACTATGTCATGTGAAAATATTTTGTGAGACCCTGAAGACCTGGAAAAAAAGAGAATATCCTGCTAGAATAAGCAGCCAGCCAACCAGCCCCAGCACAGGACATTGAAGAAAAGGGGTGTTCTGGAAAAATATAGGACATACATAAAATCTTTCAAGTATCATCAAAGGTTCTCTCCTGGCTATGAAAAGGAAATGGGTTTGGGTAGAGACTTCCTAAGTAGAAGAAATGACCTCATGCAGATTTGCAGGTCAAGAGTTAATCAAAGTCCTCTCACTGCATCCCTCCTTCCCAAGGACTTGAGCCTCTCTGTCAAGGATTAGAAAGGACCCACTGCTCCCTGAGGGACAAGGAGCCAAGGACTCTGCCTCCTGTAGGCAGAGCCTTGAGCAGGGCAGGCATGGGGACAGCAGTCAGGTTCATCCAAGAGGCCAGGTCATGAGGCATGTCCACGGTGGTGGGGCAGGCTCCTGATCGCTGGGATCACGGCACAGCTGTGAGCGACACGGAGACAGGCCGTCCTACCACGCAGCACAGGCAGGGACTGAGGGCTCTGGGCTGAGCTGAAACAGGGTTTTGGTGCCAGGGGTAGAGAAGGTGCATGGTGACCCCCTGGTAAGGCTGCTCAGGGCCACTAAGTCCTATCAGTGCACTCAAGGTCCTGACATCCCTTCATCAAAACTATAGAAATCCTAAAGTGATTTTCTCCATTTAGTTTCAGGACAGGATCTCCTGCAATAGATCTACTCTGATGAAGAGATGACTTCAGGATGAGCAAGAAAGTTCTTTTAGCAGAGATGAAGAGACAATTCATGCACTTTAGGGAGAAGCTTCACAGCAAATTGCATCCATAAGTACATTTCAAACAATATTTTTCCCACATTGCACCAATTATGCTGTTGCCTAAGCTTCTGATTCTCAAGAACTGTGAGGTTTCTTTGACAAATGTTATCATCAATGTTGCATTAAAATGCAAAATACAAGAGACAACCAAAAGATGCAGCTTCAGCTCTGAAATTTACAATACTAGTTTATTTTGCTGCCGTCGATTTCTGTTCAAAGGGGTAGAGAGAAAAGATAATTATTCTTGTCAAATTCTCCAAAATAATCAGCTCTTTTTCATAAGGAAGACACAATACAATACTTTTTCACCCGAATTTAGTAATAAGAAACATGCAAAGTGCATGATACTGACTGTATCAATAGATAAAAAAGAAACACTGAGTCACAGTGGCAAACTGAGAAGCCTGACTTGATCCTTCACCCCAACATTTCTTTTGCAGATAAACTGCATTAATGTTGAACAAAGAGATTGAGATAGTCTGCATGAGTCCACAAATAAATATCTATTTAGCTATTTTGTATCACATACGCATTTCAATAGGTCCAGAATTTGATTCCAATATTTTTTTTTAAGTCAGGACAATGTCATTTGATTTAGTTTCTGTTAAGTTGGATGGTGAAGGATAATTAAAAACCATTTATTGTACAATGTGTAAGGGAAGTACTCATCTCCCCAGCCTCTGTTGTACTCAGTGTCACTTAGAAGGTCAGATGACCTTATTTACAGAGAACTGCCAGGAAGTGCTGTGATTTTCTCACATACTCTATCATTCTCCCTCCAAATTCACGTTGCCAGTGAGAGGTGTGGGGTGGAGTGAGTGTAACAGGCAGCCACTGCCTATACATCTGCCATGCACTTTTGGTAACGTGTTCCTGCCTGGCCCTGATACTTCAGTAAAGGCTTCTCCCTCTACCATCTGTAATTCTGCAGTCAAAAGTCTCCCCTGCCTAAATGGCCAAATCACTCAGAAATTCTGCACCACCAGACACTTCTGATCTTGCTGCCCTAGCAGTGAATGCTCCTTATTCCTGACAGTGCTCTGATCTCAAAAGCCTGAGGGACCTTATGCACAGCTCTTGCACAACATTGCTTAGCAGTACCTTTCACTGTTGTTCTGAGCACCTCTGCAGCTCCTGCACCAGCCTTACTGCCACCCTGAACAGATGTTTCTACCCTTCTGAAGCACTTCTTGACACCTGCCTCAATCTAGAGCAAACTACCTAATAGTAAGTTTACAGGTGGCTTTGTGAGGCTTCAATATTCTCTACTCTTACATTAAAGAGAAAAAAACACCTGTGCCCAAGCAGTGTAAATGATTATGTACTCCAAGAGCAGATAATCTGGTCTCCTCACAATCTACTATCTAATGCAGTAGCTGTGAATATTCCTAAAAGAAACCTAAATCCCAGCACTCTTCTTTCTTGCTTCCCTCTCCTTCTGCTCTTGTCAGCTCTCAAGACAGCTCTGTTGCCTCTTTGTTTCTCCACCAAGCAAGTACTTTTTCTTCACCCCTTTCTCAGGGGAGGAAAAAGAACCTACCAAGATCTAGTCCTCACGACCCTATTTACGTTCTCTTTTCAAAAATGTTCCCAAAGTCGAGCATGCATTCCAGAAGTTAATACACTAGTTATTAGGAAGGAAATAAAAGAACAAGGGGTGTCCTTTATCAGCATGCAAGCTGTATCCACTGTGATTTTCAGTCATTCTCTGTAATAATTGAATCATTTTACTTGCTGCTCTCTGCCAGACATAATGTGCAGGTAGTATGTTTCTAACATAGGTGTGATAGAAAGTTAATTAACAATAATTGCTATAGCACTTATCATTTACTCCATACAGTAATTTTTCATGCTCAAAAGTCATTTTCAAGCACTGTTTAATTAAAACTTGTCTCCTGTTTATCTGTTCCTGTTCTTTGGGTGGCTGATAACTGGCGCTAATCAGACTCTTTTCCCTAATAGAAGGAAAAACTGAGACACAGACAGGTGAAGCCCTTGGCCAAGGCTCATGCAGACCAGTCAGTAAAGGAGCTGCCCTATGAGGAAAGGCTGAGAGAGCTGGGCCTGTTCAGCCTGGAGAAGAGAAGGCTGAGAGGAGACCTGATCAGTGTCTATAAGGACCTCAAGGGAGGCAGTGAGGAGGATGGGGCAGCCTCTTCTCAGTGGTGGCCACTGATAGGACTAGGGGAAACGGCCACAAACTGAAGCACCAAAAGGTCCACAGGAACTTAAGGAAAAATTTCTTCACAGTGAGGGTGACAGAGCCCTGGAACAGGCTGCCCAGGGAGGTTGTGGAGTCTCCTTCTCTGGAGATCTTCCAAACCCACCTGGACACAGTCTCGAGCCACCTGCTCTAGGTGACCCTGCGTGTGCAGGGGGGTTGGACTGGATGATCTCTAGAGGTCCCTTCCAGCTTTAATGATTCTATGATCCTATGTCTTCATGTGAGAACAAAACACTCCACGTACCTCTTTACTATCTATGAACTCATTATTGCCTGGAAAAGTCAGAGGTTACATAATATGCTTAGAATGAGTCATGAAACCAAAGGAGCAAGCACAGTCTTATGAGTTCAGCATGATGGCTTTGTCCCTTAAATAATTTGCTGGAAAGGAAAAATGTTCAGTGCATAAAAGCTGCCAAGACAGTAAGCAAATTAGATGATCTTATAGTTACTGCAACTCTGTTTGTCATGGGTGTATCCTGTCACTTCATAAGGAGGCCATAAAATAGAGCAGAAGTGTCACTCAGCTTTCTTTTGACAAGAGCGCTGCTAATATTCTCCCTAGCATAAAAAGTGTCTTCTGAGACATATGGGAAAGGTACACGGTGACAGAGTTGTGCCACAACATTCATCTTTATGAGTGAATTTTCCCATCTTCAGAGAAGACGGATGTCAGCTAAGATCAGGCAACATGCATCACCCAGACGTCTTGTGAGTGTGCCTTTCCTCCCACTGCCCTTCAGCTCAGAGCTTGCTTTCAGTCAGAGCTGTGGAGTAAAAGTAATTAAGGGCATCTTTGAGTTTCTCCGTATTTTCACAAGTGTATCACTCTCTTTCCAAGTTTATCATCACCTCCTGGTAAAAGGAATTAGACGACGTTTTCTTAAAATCTGTCAATTCCTTGATATCCTTAGGATAACAGGAAGTTATTCTACCTGCATAGATCGACATATAATTTCATGTACAATTATAAAACACTAAATATTCCAAATCAATACAACTCCACTCTCTTACATACTCTGAACAAGAATCTGATTATGGGCTTAATTGTACAATCATGGCTCAATCACAAAAGTAATTTATTTAATCACCTGCACAATAACTACCTTGTTAATGACAGGAGGAGTCACTGCTGCAGTAATCAGCATATCAGGTTTGCCCAGCCTGTGTACTGGTGCCTACCCCTTGCACTCAGAAACCCATAATCACAGAAGCCAAAGGCCACGGGCATGCAAAGGGAAGCCACTGAACCACAGCAGGTAAGCAGAAGAGACCCCGAGGTGGAAAAGGTCAGGTGAATAAAGGTTGGTGAGGAGTACTTGGAGGACAACACAAAATTGTTATTTGAATTGTTACAGACAAGATGACAGGTCAAGAGAGGATACTTTCAGCCCTAGACCTCCAAAAGAGATTGCTAGAGAGATTTGGGGTGTATTGGAATTTTCCTTTCTTAAAACTCAATTTTGAGATTCTACTACTTCTGAAAGGCAGCCCACTGTCACTGTTTGGCTTTATTGTCTTATCAAATCCACTGCTGAACACAGCCAGCTCTGAATCTTAACAGTAAAATTGTGAACTTCAACAAAAATACAACTTCTCTTAAGAAGAAAGGCCATTACTTTAACTTGAGTTCTAATAACTGCATTACTAGATGACTTGTGAACAAAGGACTATTGTTTACCATGTCAGAAAAGCTCAACTCAGCCCTGAGATCACTATTTATGAGTTCAGCCAATTAATGACATTTTCAGTTTCATACATTCAGTTCCTACATCTCTTATAAAGGTCGGTGCATGAGAAAGAAATGCAGTAACTCCATCCATCTCATTTTTTTCCTGGAGAGGGAAAGACCTACAACATCTTTAAAACTTCCTCGCAGTCCCAGCTGCAGCAAGGTTCAAGCATCCCCAGTTGTTTCCCCTTCCTCCTCTCTAGGGAAGAGGATTTTGCACTTGCTCTGTTTTTCCGCATGCACCTAATATAAAGATTTCACTTGTAGCTGTTTCCTAAAGTTGCACACTGGACTAGCATCAATTTAGAAACATTTGAAACAGGTAGCAGTGGTGGTGGTCGAAACTTAACATCAATATAGACAACAACAAAGGAACAGGGAAAGGGAAGCCACAAATTATTCCCAAAAGATGCACTTACTTGTAGTAGCTGATATCAGAGCCCACCCGAAGCCAGCAAGGTCTGCCCTGGAGAGCTTCCTTCACTGAATACATGACCAGCTGCATTCCTACATAAAACAAGACAGTTTCAAGTGACAAGTGATTTTCCCTGCTGGAAAAGAGAGGGCGGGAAATGCAAGAGGCATTATTATTTTGTCTGCACTCTCTCTGCTGACAGCTTATGCAAAGTAAATACATTTCCCCACAGTCCCATGCTTGGTTCTATTGAAGCCATGTCTGCATAAAAAACATGGCCAAAGGAAGCAAGCTGGATCGAGTTCATTAGAAAATATATTATCCTATAGGCCTTTGCAGAGAAGGACTGCAAGCAGCTCTCTATAGAAGCAGACAGAGAAAGGGAAGTAAGAGAAAAACAGGAATCAACATACCAAAGAGATCAATAATCTGGTTTGTCCAGTATTTCACCCTTGGTCATACCATTACTGAATCCTTAATTCTACCATAACATTAGAAAACTGTGGTGCACCCAAAAGTTCCTTTAAAAAGCAGCAGGTAAAACTAAATGTCTTGAAAGAAGGCTTAAAGCTTGCTATGAAACCTAAATAATACTGGTTGTGCTATAAATGCTGATAAAGACAGTATCTGTCTTTGTACCATATAATACTGGTAGGTGACTTCTTCCTGACCTCCAAAATATTACCATTTCATGCCCTAAGCTATGAGGTTTTCTCTCTAATCTGTGCTCTGCACACATTTTTCACAGCTACATGAAGTCAGCTCATTTGCAGGCAGTTTTTCTATCAAGTTCTCTTGCTTTATACACCTGCCTGCTCTTTTAAAGGTACAACATGGTTCTTACCATCATCACGGAAGTTCTCCTACCCCACATATACATTTATTTCCTATTGTTCCATCCTTCCTGCGCCTCTCTACTTCACCCATTTCAATTTAATAGCTTCCTCCAGGCTGCTCACTAAATCCTTTCACGGTGCCTCCACAACCTGATGGCCAAGTTGCAGAGTGGCGTAGGTGTCACGGAATCATTGAGGTTAGATGGGTACATGTACCTCAGGAATTCGTTTAGATCAACCCCCCTACTCAAGGCTGCATCAGCTACAGCAAGCTGCTGAGGTCCATGCCAGTCGCATTTTGAGTATCTCCAAAGATGGTGACACCACTTCTCTGGGCAACTATTTCCAGTGCTTGGTTAACCTGCTAATAAATACTGTTTTTCCCTTATGTTTAAATGCTATTCCCTGTATTTTAATTTATGCTTGTTGTATCTTGTCCTTTCACTGGATATCACCAAAAAGAGTGTGGGCATGACTTCTTTACTTCTTCCATTCAAGTAGTCATGCACATTGATAAGATCCCGCTTGAGCTTTCTCTTCTCCAGGCTAAAGATTTCCAGCTCTCTCAGCTTCTCCTCATAAAACAGATGCTTCAGTCTCTTTAAGGACCATTGCTGGACACATTTTCCTTAGCCTTCCTTTTGTCACTGATATCATGTAGAAGTTCTTCATGTTGCTCTTCCCTAGATTCATCTTGGAGCCTGGAGAAGGTGATTCTCAAAAATCATTAACATCATTAATCCTGATGATATATTTGATGTCCCTTCCTCTTTTGGTTCCTCTACTAAAATTCTCCATCCCTTTAAGAGCTGGCAGATGTGCCAGCAGTCTCAGTACTACCCTGCATCACAGCCAAAGGTGAAAGGGAAAGGCATTTCAAGCACCAACTAGCCTAGAGCTAGGAATAACCTCTCTCGTGCTGCTTCATGAACCAGAGGCACGAGCTACGTACAAGAAGTGATTGTGCATCAGATTCCAGAACAAAGGCCACAGTGAATTATGAGAGACACAAACCTTCCCAGAAGCCCAATTCATCAGACAAGAGGCATATGAGGCTCAAGGTCTATACTGCTCTTAACATCCAAAATTTCAGCACTTGCCCTTCTCCATAAGCTGCAGTACAAGAACACAAACAATGCACTGCCTCAGAGCTATGGTTGATGTTGCTCTGCCATCTCCATTCAATTCAAGAAATCACATTTTTTCTTTCCTTTTCCCCCATGGAAACATTCAATTTTAGAAAACAAACAAGTGAGGCTTCTGGCAAAATCTCAGGATTTTCTACGGTAGACTGAGCTGTCAGAAAAAAAAAAATAAATAAAAAAAAAAAAGAGAGGTGGGAGTTTCACTTCCTGACTTGCTTTACTCCTTGTCACGACTGTTCTGTGACACGTCCTTTTGGTGATGTGAAAATTACACAGTGCCATCTAACCAAAAGCAAAGGAAGGGGAAAATCAAAACACAATGGTGAACATGAGCTACAGGTATTGCCACCCTTGGCACTTTGGCAATAAATAAGGATTGGAAACTTCTAGTAGCGTGGCACAGACATTGGCCCAGGAAAGTACAAAGGGAATATAATAAACAGCATCTCTCATCCACATTGTAAATGTGTAAGTGTTATGCATGTGCAAGAAGGGGTAGCAAACCTCACTCAGCAGCAGAAGCAACCCACAGAAAAAAAATGCCTTAATAGCCAATCACTCCTACAAGCCATACAAAAGCAAGTCCTGGCTTAGCTTCCTCATACTGCATGGTATTTTCACATTTTTCTTCCAAATATGTATTTTTCATTACATGCTTGAAGATGTGAGCCATGTCCAATTTCAGGCTTACAAAATGAGGTGATAAATGATGACAACAGTCAAAATAGTAGGCAACAAGCAACTTTCCACCAATAATAGTCAGAATCTCTAGCTATGAAGCTACTGGTGGCTGTTATCAGAGGCTTCAGTGGGATTTGCAATGGGAAGGATTCAATGCATCTCGCCTTCAGGCTGCTACCAGACACAGCCACACCAAATTGTTTGGTAATTCAGGGGAGCAGAATATGATGACAACAAAAAATTCATTTTCATTTGGGATCTATATGAGTACTTGAACTCCAGCCCTTAGGGCTAAAGAGCAAATGCATTATAATTCATTATGCCACTTACCCAGCCAGTTTCACAAATACAAGTGACAAATCATTCTAGCTCCTAGTGCTATTTGTTTTAGGTACACTGATCCTGAGAGAGTTCCCGTGGTGATGTCAAAGGCTGTATCCACAGGGCTTCACAGGAATGCAAAGTCTGATATTAGGGGCTTATTAAACATTCTGTGTGTCAGGTCTTGAGCTGGTGTAAATTAAAAAAGCTCCATGGAAACAAATACAAGGAAAAAAAAAAAATCTTATGCTAGCTAGGAATTCAACCCACAGTCTCCATGTGGAAGAAATCACTTTTGTTCTAAAATGGGTATTGAAAGCTGGGATTTGCCCTGCCTGTTTCTGAGCAATGCAGTCTTCCTCCTAAACTACAGACTGTGGCAGGAGCTCAAACACTGCTAGGTATTGATTTTTTTTTTTTTTTTTATCGATAATATCACCATAAGTCAGAGCAGTTCTAGAGGCGCAGAAGTATTACTGATAAACCCAAGGAATCATGGATATTTATTTGAGGATTATCCACATGTATTTAAATTTTTGAAGACCTCTCCAATCTCATGCTGCTAATTCAATCCCAACAAATCCGCTTCCTTTCCTCTCAAAACCCCTGTGCTATTTGTCCAAAGTCCTGGTCTCTAATCACAGAACAGTAATCTTGTTTCCACAGATCCTCTTCTGGGACTCAACACTAAGACCATTTCTCCGCAGAATAGGGAAGAGTTCTCCTTTTGCAAATTTAAAGTAATTCTTTCAGTTGATTTCAGGGCAGACAAAATGAAACTTAGAGTCTCCTCACATTTGAGAGACTTGTGGATACACAAAGTTGATGACATTAAAAAGATATTTGAGTCAACAGAAGACAATCCCAATTTCCCAAAGCCTCATACCATAATTAAACTGGCTATTGAACTTCTCACAGTTGATAATGTTGAAGCGATATGGAACTGCTAACTTCATGTCACGGACTTCAAAGTAGAACCACTGGTGATGCTGGCTGCTGTTCACATCGGCATTCATAATTAAGTCATACTCAAACCTGTTAAACAAGAGACAAAAACAGCGGCCATGAATTCCATGCCAGTCTGCCACTGAACCTGCTGAGGAAAGCAGGTTGTGCAACCAAAATCTTTAATATCCCGTAAGAGTTAAAGCGTGTCATCAAACTAGTAGTACCCAAACACGTCAATAAATACTCACACTGCATGTGTCGTATCAGAATTATCTGCTATTTTCTCCCTCCTGTTACCTCCATGACATCTACTGCTGGCAAGCATTATAGGCTGCTTCACAAAACCTGATTTTCTGTCCGACCACTTTAGAAGCAGAAGGCGGCCAGCACTTCACACGATGGACACAGAGGAGAGACTAGCAGGACAGGCTACCCAGGGGTACTCACTCGCGCACTTGAATGGCTTTGCGAAGGTTTCCTGATTCAAATTCGGAGAAGAACGTGAGGCAGTCTGGAGCACCCGGGCTTGAGCAACTACAGTAAATCAAAGCAAGGGTATCTATCAAGGGTCACTTCAAAGACAATCCTCTCCAGCAACTTGTAGAACTTACTATAGTTTTCCATAAGCTTTTTATAAGTAAAACCATAAGAGGTAGGAAGAGAAAAATAAATCCATAATCATTCTACTCAAAACAGCAGCCTCTCTACGTTTGCTTAAAGATTCTAAAACTCCTTTTCCTTTCCCAGTAATCCATTTTGTCCCAATTCTTAGCTGCATTCTTTATGCAAGTTACCTTCCTCATTAATATATTCCCATTAGTTTATTAAATACACAAGACAGTTCTACATAAGCTGCCCATTTACTTCTTCGACATCTATATTGCGACTCTTTCCTAAAGCTTAGAAATCCTTAACTTCATCTTTAACAACTTCACAACTCTCCCCTACTTCAAACTCCCCTCCACTCCATTTCCCTAAGAGAACGTTCTTTAAGTCATTCATCCTTCCTCTGACTGCAGTTTCTTCAGACTTGAGACTTTCTCAACTGCCTTCTGCTACATTTTCTCAAGGACCAGAATTACTGGCCATATTTGGGTGCCTGTCACAGCTCACGGGGCTGGCTGTATGTTTTCAGAAGTGTGTTTTAAGTTCAATAGCTTGCAGAGTACATCTACAATCTGCAACACTGAGCAGTGCAGACACTCAAGCTCACTCTCAGCAGAAAATCTGTTTAGTAACTTTAGTAACTATTTAACAGACTGTGCTTGGATTCACAGCTACACTCTTCAGTGTGAGCCTGTGTGTCTCTATCCCAAACCATTGCACTCAACATAGACATATCCAGGGACACAATACAAGCCTTTTGATGTGTGTATTTTCTCGATCCTTTAAAAAGCTTGGAGAATCTCTTGCTCTGTCCATTCCCAAAATAAATCCTTTCCCAAAGTCACATGCCAGGAACTACTCCCCCAGCATATTTTCCTAGTTGAACCTAGTCTCCTGCGCTACTTCTGTTCCTTTATCTGAGCTGAACCGGGTGAATCACGTAGTGAGCTTGCAGTGTGACTCAGCACCAGTAGCGCCCCCAGCTACAGAACTCAATCGAGATGACCCACCTGGACTCATCTAAATCAAAAACAGTTCTGCCTATCACATCACCCGGTTGGATTAAACGACGAACATCATCCAGTACTCTGTCCCTAGGAAAAAAAGAAAAAAAAAAAAAAAGGCAAATTGCAAGGAGACTATGAGAAGCACAAGGTAATTTTGCAGAAGAAATATGAAACAGATTAGGAAATGCTCCCTAGGGGACGAAGAAAGAGGACTTCCATGTGCTAATTCCAGATAAACTTCATCCATATATTTTTTGCCATGAGAAAGCTCTTGCTCAATTCCCATCACGAGAGGTTGACTTTTGGGTTAAATGACAGATTCTGTACAATTTTTATTCTCTACAATATTCTGTCAAACCTGATTTATCCCCAGTTCTTCCTAGTTAATCTCAGTCTCCCAACTAGCTTTGCCCCATGAGGAAATATCTGCCATAACTTATAAACATTCATCTGTTCCATACTGAATCTTGACTCCAAATCAGACTAAATTCTACACATTAGTAAACTTAGCTTCCCAATCACAGGAGAAGATCAAATGTGGAATGCTGATTTTGTATCTGACCTTTGCAGCAACCATGTTATGGCCTGCAGCATGATATGATTATTCTCATTTTAGCTATATGGTTACAGATGTTATTACAGCCATAAAAGCAAAACTTTTAGAGCAGCAGTGCAAGCAGAAGATGGTAGACTCATTTTACCTCCAAATAAGATTTTTAACTTTTATATTTGCTGCAGGAAGAACCATCATCTCTCTGGAGGTCAAATATTAGTAGTCTTCACAAATGCCATTTGATTAGTGTTGATCAACCTTAAAGGTTTAGCTCAGAATTCTGTATATTGAGCCTTTTGGGGGCCTGGTAATAACTTCGTATGTTGCTAAAAACAAAAGTAAAATCACTGCATAGAGCCACACATAGAATAGATAAAAAACTCGGCTCGCGGAAGAGGTTCTTCTCCCAGCATGGCTTCAAAACACAGCCTTCCCCTCAGCTGGACCCCTACAATGACATGGGAAGGATGCCAGAGGGGAGATCTACGTTGCTGTTGGCTGCATATTGTATGCCGTGCCTGCTCCCTTCTCCTGGAAGGCTGGGCTGGGCAGCAAGGTGGCAAACCTGACTGATAGCCATGTCCTAGCTCCTGCTCTCTGGCTCACGACGAATTCTAGCAACCGTAGCCCTACCACAAGCAGAACGAACCACAAGCTAGGGAAGGATGAGAAGCCCCAGGAGTGTCCCATGGAACAGGCAGACACGAAGTGCAGCAAGGAGCGACACCACAGCACAAGGGTTGAGGGGAGATCTTCAAGAATAACCTGATGCAGACACACAGACAGGATTTTTCCTTAGCATCCAAAACGGATCCTTTGTGGCAAGCACCACAAGCGGCTGGATTAAGAGCAACACTAAAGGCAAAATCCTATTTGGAAAGGACACAGAATCTTCATTTCTAAAAAGAACATGTTCTCATTTGTGTTGTAACAAAACCTAGCTTTACAGATTCACAGATCCAGGGCCCTGGTCTGCTCACTTTAGGAGAAAGTTGTGAGTAGATCCCCCTCAGAGCTTTGATCAGCTCATAGTCCCAACATATGCAATGATGTGTTTAACCAAAACCACTCTAATTAACAGCAATTCAATTTGGAGTATAAGTGAGTGTTTATGGATTAACAGAAACAAAGATTGTCACTGCTACATCTACCAAACAATGAAAGAAACACAGAGATACTTCACAACTCACACTTTGACACACAGGAGGGCTGTATCTGAGATAAGAAATAGGTCTACTGATTTCTAATCCTGTTCCTAATCCAGTAGGACAACATTTTCCTCAAGAGTAAAACCTAAATAAAACTATTCTGCTGTTTGGCCTATCTATTTTGTGGGAAATCACTGTTTGGCTCAAAATGTGTTCTGTATCTTCCTAGAAAATTCAGAAATGTGATAGCCAAAACTTATATAAGCCAGTTTTGAGCCAGGGACCAACTATATTAAAGCACAATCACCTCTGAACCCCATACTTCCGTTCCAACATGGGCTTGGCATAAGGGGGTGGCTGGTGACCCCAGAAATCAGGGAATGCCAAGAATTTGTAGTCTGGTATGGACTTGACACATTCAGCCCTAGATATGTAGAAGCAAGGGCTGTGGAATGGCGTATTCCCTTGGTGTTTCTTCAGAAGACTTCTCATTAAGTCCTCATCTAAGGACTTCAGTCTTCCTCCAGGACTAGGATTAATTGAGGCCTCACATTCAGTGTTAAAGTTTTCTTTGTACCAAGCAGCCTCTTTTGGGAGAGGACGCAAAGTAAGCACATGAGTCCTGGCCATATCTTCCCCTTCACAGGAATCTGCATCTTGGACTTCCTCTACTATGGACTTCCTCTTCTCAGCGATCTGAGCCCATCTGCATTTCTCCTTCTTTGTCCAGCTCTGCAGTGGGACATTAAAATCTTCTTCCCCTGGCTCTGGTCCCGTCACTGTGACACTTTGGGTTCTCCGTGTGTTTTCATGTTTCACAGAAGTAGCACTTGGAATGAAATAAGAGGGAGTAGATGGAAGATTCTCAGTGTTGTCCTCCAAGCTCTTCTCTTCTTCAGGCTCTGATTCAAGCTCCTTTAAATTCAAAAAGCAGAAGAAATTAAAAGACACTAAAGACAGATTGAGCACCCTTCCAGAGGGAAACTTTTCAAGGATGAAAGAGAAAATAGTTACAAATCTCCAAAAATTGCATTCATCCAATTAGACAGCCAGAGTAAAAACCAGCTCACAGATCTCCTGCCAGAAAGGATCAGACTGAGTCCTCTGGGCAGGTCACCTCCAATTAAAAACGAGTGGTCTAACAAATTTGGGAAGATATTAAAACTATATTTTGTGAATTAAATGTTGCAGCAGAGTAAATAGCATCCATCTGTCATGCCATACCCCAGCCCTGCCTTCATGCAAGAGTATAATTTAACCCCATTTGGCTAGTTATGGTCATAATATATACCATAGTACTGTGAGTATAGGAGATATATTAACCCAGTGGTCCTTTCCAGATTCAGATTTGAATCACTGCTTTCAGCATTCCCAAATCCCTTCTGAGACTAGTAATGAGCACAATACTCCATTTCTTGTTCTGAATTGCTATACAGCAATGATTTGAACTAAGCATTTCACTAGCAGCAGTGCAAATTTCTCCATCGCTTCCTTCAAACCATTAGCCGACAGTGTTTATTTTCCACATCTCATTCATACCCCAATATTGTTGTTGAAACAGCCAGCAAGGACACAAATTATTATCTGACAGATCCAGTGTATGGCAATTGATTCAGCAGGTTTTAGTAATCCAAACGCAGTCAAATGTGCAGCAGATAATTCTCAGATAGTAATATCACTCATTCTCTTATCACTATAGATTCAGCCTAATAAACTAAAGCAAAAAGAAAGAATTTCTATTTTTCCAGAGCTATGAGACAACCAACCTTCATTTTTTAAGAGGCTCACCTCCTTATCTCTTNNNTATTTCTTAGCCTTTTGAACATTGGCAAATAAAGCAAGCCACGCTATGATCATACCTGAAAATCATGGGAGAGCTCTGGACACATTGCTTCATATTGTTTAAGCTCCTCCTCTGGCCGGTCAAGCACTGGCCTTGACCTCAGTTTGTTCACGTCTGTCTCCAAGTCATAATCCTTCAAAAGCAGAATTAAAAAAGGATGAACATGCCCCACAAGATCACTCTTAAATTAATATACTGTATAATCCTCAATGACATCACATTCAGTGGTTGACTCCACACAATAGTTGAGTTCTACAACCATTTTCTCCATACTCCTGAGGATTGTTATAATTATTTCATGGAATTAAAAATATGAACACAAGAGGTAAGACTAGATTATCAAAAAAAGGAATCTGGTGTCTTGATATTTGAGGAAATAAGTGAGAAGACAATGAAAAACTTGGTTCCCCAGAAACCAAACCCATTTACTGAAATTTGAACCTATGTAAAAAAGCACCTAAACTTGGAATCTTCCAAAAGGGACCAAATAAAAACTAATTATTTCTGAGCATGTCAATCATTCTGTCATTTACATTATGCAAAGCTTAGGCACAAGTCCTCAAGAAACAATTTGGTAGTATTTTGATTCAGAGACCACAAATCGAACAAATGTATATTTAGCACGTATCAAATAAATATATACTTAGCAAGAAAATTCTCAAAATGCATTATAGATAAATCGCCCTCACAGTGTAGTACCAAACTCAGAAAACTTCACAGTTCTGACTTAGACCATGAACTGAAAGGCTCACCCTAGTATCAGGGAACTCGCAGGCACTGATTGCTCATATTTATTTTATCTCTTAAACTGTTGATGAGCAGATTTGAAACTCTTGCCCAATCCATCTTCCACACTCTCTTTCTTGACTTTTTATGAAAATAAAAAGCTTTTAGATTCCAGTCATCAGTGAAGCAAAAATAAAAATTGTATACGAAACTTCCACATACAAAGGCAACCGTGCATTTATTTGCAACCCTCTTTATATCAGATACCAGAACCAAAACCAAGGTGTGTCAAGTATTTATTCATAGCATTAGAAACCAGGAACAGATGGTGGGAGAGGGAAGGACAGAGACATGGCATTGATGAATGGTCATTACATAACAGCATTATTCAAATAATTCAGCATGCTGTTAGTAAGTATGCACCAACAAACACCAAAGACATGTTTTGCTCCTGATAACAGCTTCAGGAATGAGTCTATTAATCAAAACAACAACAACAAAAAAATGTGCCTGGACGCAAAGGTATCCAGAGCATTTCAAACTCCGAGTCACAGCTGTATTGCAAAGCAGAGTCTGAACTGCTGGTTTGGCTTAGTTGAAAAGACAATGAAGGGGTGCACAAAATATTTGAGGTGAATTTAATAGCATTTACCACAAGAAATATAAGACAGAAGTAGTTTCAGACATGATAAAGATTTGGGGTGATGGGAAGGAAGCCTGCGAAGATTCTATTTGAGTTGTAGCAATTTTGATTTTGGTGCAGCTGTTTGAACAGTTACTCATGGAAGTGTTATGCCCAGTTACCACTTAATTGCTATTACCCATTATGCATGGATGCTCATTAGGTAGCTGTGAAAATGTTTGTAAATCACATCAATATCTGCAAATGTTGTGCAAATGATATCTTATAATAACAGGTAAACTGAAACTTCATTATCCATTCCCTGCCTGCTTTCCCTTTAGAAAGATTTGTCATGGGAAATATACAACCAGCACACCAGACAGAAAGTACTTAAAGTACACATTCAGAACACCCTGACAAAAAAACCTTGCTCACATCTACTTGGTTAATCCTTATGAATAATGAACTAGTTCAGAGGCACATAGGATCTGTTTCTGAATGGATAACTAATTAAAGAAGGAGATAAATTCACAGTGAACCTTATTCCTAATGAGCAGCTTGACAAGCACTAATATTCAGATAAAAACAGACATACAAGGGCAAGTTAGGACACTGAGGCAACAATTTCATTTATTCATTGGGTGTTGTGTCACCTTTCCTTAATGAATTTCTTAAGGCTGTATTTCCTTTTCTTAAGGAAAATAAAAAAGGAGAGAGAAAGCTATGAAAGGGCCTTTTCATAGAGGTCTCAATCATATGCAATTAGACTGTGTTTGCAATTTAATTTCTTTCACTTTTTCTTCCCATAACACATATGTGGACAAGAGTATTAGCAGACTGTTCACTAACTCACATTTGTTTATGAGCTTATATGTATTTTCACATCAGAAAAGTCTGAACTCTTACAACTGGGGGGGGACAGGGTAGCCAGATGGGTCACAGCAGGGACAGAGTGCAAATAGAGAAATCATGAAAGTATTGAATAATTCATTATACTATCTGCCTGTCTGCAGCACAGATAAAGAAAGAATCCATGATCCAGCTGCCCCAGTGGTGGCTTAAAAGAAATAACCTGTTTCTAAGAACAGGTGCACACATATGCTTTGATATGGGAAGAAAAGATTGTTAGCTTTTCCTAGATGAAATATCATATATCCCCTCCTCTATAAAGCACCAAGTCTGGCCACGTCATCTGCACCTAGATGAATCAAAAAGACATGGTTTTCCCTGACTATGCATGTGATTCGAACAGTTGCACCACCCTGGGTCACAGACAGGGCAATTAATATGATATATACAAGAGATTATCTTCAGTGTAGGGTAGCACTTTTTTTTTTTTTTTTTCCCCCTTTCTTTTTCTGATGCCATGTACACATATGGGACAACAGACATAGCTACACTCTCTGCTTAGATGGCTTATCACGTTGTCAGAATGGATGATGGAAAGTTTTACTTTCCCGTAGAGGAATGATTCTAAAGGAAGCTTTGGCCATTATACCTACTTCCTCCTTAGTGTCATCATCATCCAAGTCTTTTTCCACCTCTTCTTCTCCATCACTTTCATAATCATCTGCAGAAACAGAAAACAGGAAGAGGCAAATGTGATGTTCAGCCTAATATTCCCTCCCTCAGGCCTTCCACAGAAATACAAACCATCTCTTCTGTGTGCGGCATAGGCTCCTTCTAACTACAACTCACCACAATTGTGATTAAAGCAGATCCCATTTGTTAATCTAGTATAAATGAATTTGGTACTGAATGTCCCACTTTGTAATGCTCTAGTTTCTTGGACTCCATCATGCCTTTCAAAACCATGACAAATGTCACCATGATGCGGATCCAGGTCTTATTACAAAGCAATAGAGATTTTATGCTTGGCTGCAATGGTATTACAGGATGCTCTTAATCTATATTATCTAGATTAGAGTGTTTTACTGCTATCATCATTTCAGTATGTGAACATCTTCCATGTGAAACTAAACAGAAATTTCTTGTGTGCATGATGGAGTCTCTGCTGTTTCTCCTCTTCTCTAGAAAGGCTGTCCTGCCTATATCTGAGTTCTGTTTTTGGCAAGTGCTCACATTCTCTACTTACGCAGTATGCCTGTTATCTGCTTTTATTTTAAAAAAAAAAAAAAAAAAAAAAAAAAAAAAAAAAAAAAAAAAAAAAAAAAAAAAAGCTGGAGAAGAGACTTCATGCAAAGGCACAATCATATCTCTCCCTGTTGCTTTCACGGAGCAGCACCATTTCCAGTCTCTGCCCTGTCCATTCTTTTCCATCGTTTTTGGATAATACATTTTTTTCCTTTTATCTCTCCTAATACATTCTCCTTTATTTAAAAAAAAAAAAAAAAAAAATTTCAATTCTTGAGAAGATGTAGGTCAGTCTCTACTGAGCGATACTATAGGTCACCAGCCTAATTTTAAACATAAAACTTCAGGACCAGGCTGTCAAAACTCCCTTTCCCATTCCTCACATTTCATTCTCTTGTCATGCTCCTCTTTCTTATACCACACTCATCCTTCAGGCATTTACCTTCAGGTACCATACATGGACATTCAGTGCTAACTTTCCCAGGAAGAGAGAAGGAATAGGAACTTCCGACTGTTGGCACAGGCAAAGGCTCTTTGGGGTAGCACTTCCTCAGGATCTGAGTCACAGTTGTAACAATAGGATCCAAATTCTTGAAAGATAAACAGTCCTAGAACAGAAGGATAAAAGTATTTAGAATTATCTGTCTCTTACAATTGCCCTGGCTACTGCAAGACTCCCCATGCCACATGCTCACCATCTAGAAGTCTTACAGAGCTGACAGAGTCATGAACACACTAAGACATTCATCTGATTAGAATACAGAGTCTACATATTCATGATTCTTTTTCTTTTTTCTTTTTCTTTTTTTCCTGTTCCTCCTCTTTCTGTCTTTTTATCTTTGAAGAAATATGCCTATAATGGCAGGATCTCAAGTGTTTGCATTTCATTTCCCACTGGAATACTGTCAGGGAACTCATGTCATTTGAAAGACAGCATCAAAATACGTCCAAATTCTCTGCAAATGAATAAAGTAGTAGTCATTTCTAGTCTTAGAACTACATAGGCTTTTTCTGTAAAGACACGGGCTTAGGGCTGCTACTAAGAGCTTAGGTATTTCAGCTTTTCATCATTCCATGGAGCTGCAGAGCTTTCAAGTGAAAACTTGCCTTGCAAATAGGATTCAACTGGAATGTCATTAAAACAAATCCATCTTGGCCAAAATGTTTTGATTGTAATATATCTAATGAGAATATATTTCAGTAGACATTTTTTAGCCAGCTTTTAGCACCTTTAAAACCTCACTACTTGGTCAGGGTTTGGTCAAGGCTAATCACCACAAGCAGCACATTCCTAAAGGCATCGAAACGTTGTTTACATATAGAAGAGCCTTCAAATCCCCAAACAGGAGCTGTTTGTCTTGCCCTGTCTCTCATTCTCTCTCACTGCAGCCTGCAGTTCCTCTCAGGAGGATGCATCTCCCATTTTCTCTTTCACTGGCTCCAGTAGTTTCCATCTTGGGTGAGATCTCATAGAGCTGCCAGCCTCCTCCTGAAAACAGCAGAGAACCTCATGTCTAGGCCAGTGAACATAAGACTATCCCAAAGACGGAATGAGGGAATGTGGAGCTTTTGATCCATTAACTTTGTTGTTCCCTCTTCCAAGCGCTCTCTAGTGGCACTCTGTAGAAAAAGCAACTTGGAGGCCCCTGCAGCTGTCATTTCTGCTCCACTTCTAACCTTCGGAAGCATTAGCGGTCTCACTGTTCACTGGATTCTTAGTGTGCCATTTCCTGTTTATTCACCCAAGGTGCCCCTGTGTTTGCACTTTTCATCGTGTTGCTCCCAGGCTGAGCTATCAGGAGATGTTAGCTCAGAAAACAGCATGGGTTGCAGAAGGGTCTTGAAAAGGCATGAGCTGACATTTGCCCTCAAGCAGCTCTTGCCATCCACCCCATTCCACTTTCTGCAAACTAGGGACTTTCCATCAGCAGAAGTCCTACCCCCTGCAAGCTGCAATGTGTCTGCTCATCCTTATTCCCCTAAAACAGTGGTCAATTCCGCATGAAGCAGATGAAAGAAAAAACTTCACCAACTAAGGGCCTACTGGTGGTGCTTATCTATCTGTCATAGAATAGTTCAGGAAAGCAGTGGGAGGGATGGAAGACTAGATTCCGGGCACTGGATCATACTGTAATGAATTTTCTAGAGGAGAAAGAGCCAGGTTTTTCATCTCATAGGTGATGCTGCTAAAAGATATAATGCACTGGCAAGAGAGAATGTGAAGGAAGTATCTTGTATGAAATTGCACAGGTCAAGTATTGAAGGTTTCTCTTCTCTGCTGAAGTCTTCTCTGCAGGATGTTAAGGAAGCATGTTGGAGAGAGCACTCAGAGGAAACGACTACTGTTATACACCTGAACTCTTCATGTCTTATAGGGACCCCATCTGCAAGACCATGTCAACCTTCTTGATGGAGCTACATTAATTTTCCACAAGATTAAAAATGGGCTTCCTGAAAGAAAGTTGATGGATGTGTGTCATTGACAAAGGTCTGCATAAAACAACATGTTTTATGAGAAAGACTAACCGAATGGAATTATCCATATGGATACCTGAAAGGAAACATCTCATGCAATACCTCAGCAACTCTGATGCAGACACTGTAGCGCACTTTGGGAGAAGCAATAAAAGAAAAGAGCAACTTCATTAGCGGGGAAAAAAAAAAAAAAAAAAAAAGCATTAAAAAGCTTGGACTTCCTTTCGTGTGAGGCTCTGCAGGAATTAACACTGAAATGAAACATTTTAACTATTCTGAACTGAAATGTTTTCACATAATTGCAAATATGAAAGTCAATACTTTTCACTTTGACGCTATCATTTTTAATTGATATGCTATATAAATTTAAGATGAAAAAACCCCTGAAATTTCTTGTGGGATAAAATACCTATTTTTCAATATAACTCTTCAATGCTAGGTGGGTCAGGCCCAGGACTAGCTACCAACCCATCTCAAACACAGAAGCAACATTTACCTGCACACTTGTGAAAAGAATCTCCATTCCACGGGAATCAAGAAAAGTCTCCCTGCCCAGCTGGATGTTGGTGATGTGTTTCAGGCAGATTAGAAGACCTCTACGAATGTGAACATAGTCATTGGAGACATCATTGTGATGCCAGTCTTGATAGAGCTTCAGCAATCCACAAAGATAGCCTCTGTTCACCGCCCGTCGGCTGTTAGACTCTGAAACCAAACAGAAAGGGTTGAATTAACCTTTATCACTATTCTTTCTGTTTGATGAGCATGTGTCTACTCAGTTCTCTAAAACTCAGACTTTTACACCTGCTCACTCTTGCTTAATGGCCACAGGAAATTTTTTACACTTAGTGTATTGCTACCTGCTAAACCTAAGCTAGGTTCTTGGAACTGTACAAGAAAAAAACGAAGCACTCTCTCTTCTGTCTAGACTGCAAGTGGAGTAGGGATAGGTCCGTATCCCTTTCCATATGCTAAAAAAAAACTCAACTAGATTACAGAACTACAGCTGTTCCTGAAACTAAAGATGCTCCTGAGGAGGGAGAAAAGCTAAAGAACAACAATAAGATTAGTTAAGAGCAGGTCACACAGTCCTCATGTAGCACTGTACTTCAATGCGAAGAGAACTCTTTGATGTGATCAACTAAAACAGGCAACCAGTGGCTGTACAATCTTGCCTCAGCCAGTGAAGTTTTGTTTGACTTCTAAATGCATTCTCACACACGTCTGTACAATAAAGCCATGAATCAAAAAGGTCTGGTAAATCATAACCCTTCTCCTAAAATCATGATACTAGATAAAACTCTCAGAATTTAAAAATTAATGGAACACCAGCGTGAGCACCACTGTTTGGGTTTCTTACATTTTGCATTCTGATTCTGAGATTTTAAAGGTCATTTTCAGGTGATGTTTACAGTCTTTAATTCGTGAGCAAGAAAGCTAAAAAGGTATTTTAAAAAAGCACTACTTTTATAAAACTATAAAAGGAAAGCTGCTATGTTCCCTTAATCACATCCAGGAGATGGGGCTCTGAGGATAAGATTATAAAAAATAAATTCTGCCATCTGACAATTCTAAAGCACATCCTTTCACTCACTGTGTTCCTTGTCCTGCCCCACAGGGAAAATGTGAGGCCATAGTAGATTCCAGGCTCCCTCCCTTCAAACCAACCCTGACTAAACATATTTTCCTGACTGGTCCTGACGTTCCTTGCTGTGACATACATTAGAGGCTGTCAGGAGCATGTTAATCAACCTATGGGCCAAGGTAGCATGTGCAAGACTGGAGTTTTACTCCCCAAATACCAATCCGTATTTGCAGCTCATGCCAGATGGCTCTTGGTTTGGCTTCTCCAGGGCTAGTAGGCTTCGATTCGTTTCCAGTCCATTAAATAGAGCGCCAAAGCCTTTCACACCTGGAATATTAAAGCCATCAGGAGGGATTTACAGGACAGGAAAAGCTGCTAGAGGTTAAGAAAGATAGAATGCAAGAAGTAAAACGCTGGATGAAGAAATCAGTAAAAAAAAGGAAGCCATACAGAGAGTAACCAGGAAGCAGGCACAAGGCAGCCAAGGCAGCCAACCTTAATCCCAGAAAGAAGCAGATAGAGATATTGGGAGGGAGAGAAAATGACACCACTGAAGTCATCTCAGTCTGCTCTCCTCAGCACCTCCATGAACTCTTACACTGGGAAGGGACTGGTGGGTAGCTCTGCTACCTGATCTTGCCCTGCGGTTTTCTCTACCACGGCCAGCTCAAGACAGAAAACAAACAGCACCCTAGCTACCAAAAGTTGGCAACACACTTTAATCCTGCCCTGCATCCTCACATACCACCCTGTTGCTGGTCCCACAGCTACTCAATACCTGTACCTCATGCTCAGCTCCGAGCAGACACCGATACCTTGGCCTGCAAACCTCTCTGGCACTTTGGGTCCTTGTTGTTAAGCATTTCAAGATAGCTATGCCAATGCATCATGTATTTTGGGGGTTCAGTGATTCAGAAGGTCCTTCTCCTTTGACCTTCACTCTATGTTTTTTCATCTGGCTTACTGCTAGAAAACTTTAATTACTCGAGAACTCCTTATCAATCCCAAAGATTTTATTCACCACTTCCTGTTAATCCTCAACCAGCTGTCATGTTTATTCACCTGCAGGATGACTAACCCCTTAAATCAATCATTCCTTGAAGAATTACTCAGGGAGCTCTGTAAAAGTCAGTAAGTATACCAAACATGACAAGAAGAAGAGGAGAGTGAGGGAGCAAGGTAGGGACAATTTGGCTCATACTCAGAGCTTCCCTGGCCTGTTCAGAATCTGATGAATTTGGTTTAGATTTAAGGATTTACAGCCCCCAGCATTCAGTGCTTGTTGCCTGCACTTTCTGTGGCAAGGATAAGGTGAGGGAAACCCTGAAAAGCACTGTGGGCAGCATTGCTTGGAGGAGTTAATATTTTTAAACAAAAACAGAATTACCATTAAATGTTTGTGGGGTTGTCCTCCTGTCTTTCACAGCAGACTTCCATGTTTAGATCCCATCTCTAAACGGATAAGAACACACGACTGTCCCATGCCTCTGTCTTATCACTGGATGAAAAGCACCGAGCACGCTGAGCTAAAAAGCTTTGTTATTTCTTTCCCTCATGTTTCCTGTAGCACTTATCACCTTTAAGATCAAAAAAGTTGCTTTGAAAAGTGTAGCTGAGGTAGTCTGTTCCCTGAGGAGGAGATGGGAGAGGCAGGACTATTGTTCCCTCGGCACTTTGATCAGACACTACAGAATTACTGAAGGGCGAAGAAAACAAGATTTTGGTTCTCCTTACTCATTCCATTGCTTCTCTTCTGCTCTCCTGTGTTGTCACTGTTTTTTCTTTCTTTTTTCATTCTTTCTTTGCTTCTTTCTTTCTCTTTCTTTTTTATTCTCTCTCCATATTTTTTCAGTTGCATAGTCAATAAAATAGCACACAGGCACAGGAAGATGTATGCCAAGATCTCCAGAAGGCAGCACGGAAAAAGCAGGTCTCCCCGCCTGCCTCTGTCTGTTGCTCTCTCCATCTAAGGATGCACCTGCATGAGTATCTCTCTATACTTTGGCACAAATACAGATGGTGGGAATGAATCATTCAGGTACAAGTGGCACTGCACAGATTTGCAGGCAGCAAGATCCACTCCCCCTGTAGCAGACACGCATAATCTGTGTGGTAGGTGGTAAAGTGTCCTTTGTCTTTTGACTCCTTTTGCTGTTATTCTTTCACTAGTTCCTTTAAAGTTCCCACAATTCTGGAAGAAGCCCTAACCTTTTGTCTTCCAGGGCGGTGCTGTCAGTCAGAGAACATTTAATCATTGAAGCATAGAGTTTTGGGCTTGAATAATCTGTCTGGTTAGCCAGAGACATTTGATGTGGACGAATAGTCAACCTGGGGAAATATCAAATAGTTATGGATGCATCTATATTAGCAAGGGGCTCATGCTAAAAAGAAATACCCAGCTTTGACATAATTCTCATTTTCTGTAGAGGGACAGGGACAAGCTAAGGCTGGGGTTTGATGCTAATAGTCTTATGGTTCTCACTGACTGAGGACATTTCTAAAGCCCCTCCTGAAATTCCAGTCAACTTTGAAGTATCTACAATGAACGCAGAGATCACTGAAAAACACACGGCATATTTAAGCACAAAACTGAACTACAGTCAGCTAGAAATATGATGAGCAAGGCACAGCTTACCAGGCAGAACAAAGAGATTTTAATCTTTCTGTCTATCTATTTAAATCTCTTTGTTGATGCCACTCAGCTGATTCATTATGCCAACAACATATATCACTAGGTTTGGAGATAAGAATGCTCTACTAAATTAACCACAGAACCCCTAAAGGAGTGAAAGGAATATGAAAAACTTCAGCTTCTCTGCTCTGCTCCAGTGATTGTCCCTTGAGAGTGAAAGATGCAAGATGCCTTCTAAAGGGAAGTGGAAACAATCATTGAACTTTGTCCTTGCAACCTATTTTTGACAGAAATAAGCTATGCGAGCTCCCTATAGAAACAGAATGAACTGTCCCCATTGAGAAGCCCAGACACCCATCAAGTGCTGGGATGAACCGTGACATTGTACGCTCCACGGTTTCCACAAGAAGCTGATTTTAGCTCAGCTCTTATTGGAAGCCAGAGGAAGACCACAATCGTGCCCCATAATCTTCAGAGCCATCCTTCAGCACTTCATGAGCATTTAGGATAGATGTTTAACACCGGCACAAAGGTAGAGAATACACAAAGGATTAGCTAGCAAGTAGAGCTGCCATGTTGGACTCCTATATTACAAATCAGCTCTTCACTTAGTTTCAGGACAAGAACAGCTCATTCTTTCTACTCTGAAAGTCCTTGTTTCAGTTCCCAGTGTTGGCCAAGTCAGTGGCTAACTGTTAATTATAACATGGTGATTTTCCTCTAATTGGCATTTATAACATCATTAAAACATAAAAATTAAGAAGGACCAACCTAACCCATTCTGAAGCTTTTGAACTAACCCCAGAAGGAAACTGATCACCTTCTAAAAGTTTTCCTTTCTATCTTTTATTCTGGTGGAAGGCAACCAGAAAGCTGAAACAAGAAATGCACCAAAGTTCCTGCTCTATTTTTCTGACTGCAGTGGTTTGAAAGAGTTCAAATAAGGATGCTAGAATTTGGAAGACCTCCCCAGATTTGACTTTCTGAACTTTCTGAACCCTGACCATCACTGGAGGCATAAACACTACCCACACCAAAGCATGGGCAATAAGCAATCGCAGGGAGTAATGCAGCTTCTTGTCACTTCAGTTCCATTACACGTAGCCCCCAGGAGCAAAAGAGAACAGGAAGCTGTCATGCCTCAGGAGCTGGAATCTTCTTCTCTAGACTTTCAAGCTGAGACATCTCCATGAATGAAGAATGATCTCAGGGAAGGAAATTTAAAGGACATTCAAATAGTCGTCTTTTTTTTTTTTCTCTCATAAAAAGGCTCTAGTCAAAGAGCTAAAGTTAAAAACTGGAATCTAGACTATCAGCTTACTGGAGTTCAGGAAGAGAAGATTGACAGAATTTGCTTTAGATGATTATGAAAGGAACAATTAGCAAAATTCAACTCGGATCACAATATCCTACAAATTGTGATGACAGGCCAGACTAAAGAAGTACTCAAGTATGCACCCAGAAATCAGAAATGAAGTCTTGTGAAAGAAAGGGTACCTGATAGAATATTAGATAAATCGCAGACACTGCTGCTGGCCGGACAAGTTTAACCACAGGGCTACCCTAACACAAGTACAGATTCTGACACAGAGGGTGCAGGGCCTGAAAGGCTGTGTAGCCTTTCAGAAAAGGTAATGTGCATATGTGCTAATACACCCCTTTCTATGGGGTCACTTGCCCCTTCTTCATGCCCGTATAAAAGGAAAATAATGATACTGATTATTTTATCCTCCCAGCCAAAAAACATAATCCTTATGCTCTCATTAAAAAAAAAAAAAGAAAGAAAAAAAAGGTGAAAGTTTAAATAAAGGTTAGTTGATGGAAGATGAAGAGGAAAGAGCAGGAAGTGAGATATAAAAGGCTAGGAGTAAAAAAAGGGAATATAAGAGGGTAAGAAAGACAGAAGGAAGAAGGAAAAGGTACATAAGCAGAGGGGAAAGGTCATCGGCAATAACTGCTGCTAGCTCACGGAATTGTTTTGATAAAATAAGCATGATCGGGGGTCTCCACAGATTGTTTCTTTAAATTGCTCATTACAATTTTACTTGGAAAGCATTGCAACACGGGCTCTGCCTGCTTCCCTAACCCTTTCCTTCAATATCCGCTGAGTAAATGCCTCCAAAATCATGTCTAGTTCATTTCCTTAAAGGCATGCAAACTGCTAATTCTGGGAAGTACAGATAGTCAGGAATAACAAATATGATCAAAATTAGATTAAAATAACCTGCTGATAAACAAATTACTCACCAAAAATAAGTATCGGATTAAGCCCTGGTGAGAACAGGGATCCCTATAATCACATCGCCACCGTGTGGCTGTCGGGGGACCAGCCGGCTTGGGTTGGGGAACCCACCTGCCTTTGGTCCACGAAGCCCAAGAGACAGTTGTCCGGGCTTATTTACCAGGCAGAGTTTTTTATGGGTTGGAAGGAAAACTAAAAATAGTTTTGTTGATTTTACTCTGAAGGGCGAGTTCAGCACAAGGGAGCTGTGAGAGGAGCCATGCTGGCTTTGCCCTGCTTTCACCTGGGCTCCTAACTGATCACAGGAGCAAGATACGAAGGCAGGTGAGTAAAGAAGGACCAAGTCACAGGAGGCTGGACAGAGCAGCAGGGACACCTTGGGGCTGAGAAGAGGCACTGGGAAGGATCCTTTGCCTCAACACACCTCAGTTGTCCTACAGCCATCTGTAAAATACAAAGTTCCACCATGACATCCAAGAGAAAAGATCCCTGGTGCTGCCATAACATTTCAGCTCCATTACAGGTATTTAATAAGCAACATATTCAGCCTGTAAAATGATGTAGCTCTGCCTCACAGAGTTGACAACATGGCAGAAAGACAACACAGCCAAGCTGCAAAGCAAGGGAGGGCGGATTTGTTACAAGCTGTTTGCTTCCTGCGTGTGGGCATGGCAGGTGGAAAACTGCAGCAAGAGCCATCAGGAGAAGGACCCTCAGGAGGTCAACGTGCAAGGATTGAGAAGGTACTCTGGGTTGCTGGGAAAGAAGACAGCACTGAGCAACGAGCTGAATGTCAGGTAAAAAATATCTTCTTTGTACTTCTAGCCAAGCTTCCACCCATAGCAATTTGCAGTGCTGCCATTAAAAGTGACCTAAACTTCTCTTCCTCCTTTATTCACCATCTCCATCTTTACAGATTTCCTTTCCTGCACTGGGGAATAAGATCACTAAGGCCTCTCTTGTCCTGTTCTAAATTTCCAAACTTCTCTTTCTTATTGTGGATGAAGCACAGGTTTGTCGTGTCCCATCACTCACTTCTTTGTCAAATCTTTTATCTTCCCCTCTGAAAAACAGGTTCTTCAGGAGAGATGATTTCCTAGCTATACCTGAAGTGCTATTTTTTTCTTACACTGATGCCTTCTTTCCAGGCAGATTTTGCTTTTTGCAGTGTTACTCACCTGCTAAGTGGGCATTTTGCACCAGTGGGCATTCTGCTTGGTAAGAGACAAGGCCAAAATGTGAAGCTTTCGGCCAGCCCTTTGCTCTGCAGGTGGACAGAGTCTCAGGGAGGGCTGAAGGAACGTGGAGGAGCTGAAGATGAATGGTCCTGAGTCCATCAGGGAGACACACTGCCAGCTCTCTTCTCCCTTTAAAACTACTGTGTGCTTTCCCATTCAAATTCCCTGCCACAAGCAAGAGAGAAACTTTCCATCTGAGAACCTTCGCATGTAACCACAACCCTCACCGTTACTCAGGCTGAAGCTGTTAAGGATGTGACAGCCTGGCAGGAAATCCCTCAAAACTGGGTGCTTTCCTGCCCTGTTTTTTAAACACTTTGCCCCCAGCAAAACAGAATTTCTTCAGCATCATCCAGCAAGTGGATTATTGCAAAACTCCAGCAAAGCTCACAATAATCAACTCAGTAATTTAATATGATAGAAATAGAGGGATTCTCAACTCCAGTCCAGTTTATATTTCATACTAAAGGGCTCCTGGATACTTTGCCATGAAGAGTTTTACCATTTCTTTTCACAAGTAATTTTCAAGTCCTGCTTTTCCATGAACCGCTGTACTACTCCAAGGTGCTTAGGCCATGGGGATAAGTAAGTTAACTGTGACAAGCCAAGCTCCCCTGACACACACATAAAAAACAATTCAGCTCTTTCCCAGCCATGAAAAATTTATCTCCAGAAGAACTGTACTTTCCGCATGTCCTAATGCAAACCTCCCAAAAGGCACAGCTTCCTTGTCTGTATGCAACTACCAGAGGACACTCCAGGTTCATGCCTGGAGGGTTGCATGTCCCAAAACATATACAAGGACAAAACTAAAAGAAATTCCTGACCACTGAGCATCAGACTGCATAAAACCTCAGAAAACTGAGTAAAAGTAGGGTGCTGGTGAGCTAGAGTGCTCTGTTTGGCAGAAAAGAAGTGGGACCATTTTCTCAATCCCAGTTCCGCTTAGGAGAACATCAGCTGACAGTACACGATGTGATTTCCTAAAACTGCTTTTCCATGAAAGCAATAGCTGATGCTGCCACATCAATGTTCTGCAGTTAATAAATGGTAAAGGAAAGAGTACATATAACAGAAAGTTGGGAAGGGAGTCTCCAAACGAAGAAAGGTCTCTCCCAAGCAAAGTCTGTTTGCAATCGTCAAGAGGACCAATGACCACTGTGAGGTGCCCTAATCTGTACCTCACCATGATTAACCAGAGCAGCTATATGGATCATTTTGCTCAGTAGACCAAATCCTCATTAGAGATCATTTTTGTACCTTCTGTGAAAGCACTCGACATTGGCAATCAGAATGTGTTCCTCCATTCTACAGGAAAAAGGGGTGAGAGAATTTGGAGCTGGTCTAATCCTCCTAGATCCCCTAGATCATCCTCAGCTGATAAAAGGGCAGCTCTTTTGCACTGACTTTTACAACATGGTTTTAGAAATTCCCAAGAGATTGTTTCACAGCCTCCCTTGGTAATTAGTTCTTCACATACATACACTGTCTTCAGTGCTAAGCCCAGAAAAAAAAGCCTTGAAATAGAAAATGATCCTATAAATATCCCGGGACAGCAGAAGTTCACTTCCTGGTACTTACCATAAAGCAGGAGTATGAGAGAATAAGTAGTGAGAGTATGAGAGTATAAGCTGCTCCACTGAGCTTTCAGCTCCTGCTCCACTTTTCCGCCCTTCTCTGTGAATGCCTTACTATTTTAAATGCTAATTTTGCTTTTGCATTGCAGGCAGCTCCGGCAGATCCCTCCCCTCTCCTGCACCCACCACTCCCCTATTAAGATTTAGAATCTGAAACAGAAGGTGCTCCCTTGTTGCAATAATGTGACCTTTAAATTTAGGCAGCAAGGTTAATACAGGAGAATTATTTCAGAATTCATCACTTGAGCTAGTGCAACCCAGACACAATCCCATTGCAGTATGCTCATTTAAGCACTGCTTCCAGGACTACAATTTTTCACAAATACATTTATTCCCAATGCTATGAAAAGGAGAAGGGAAGGAAAAAGAAGGAGGGATCACCATCATGATTGATTATAGAGTAGATTGTCTGCAATAGTAGAATGCTCTTTCTTAATCAAAGCTTTATTAAATTCTAGTAATAAAAAGCTAAGTGTTTTTGGATGGGATAAAGGCAAAAAAAAGGGTAACACTCATTTCAGGGATAGTCAGTGTGTGACAGGGCATCCATGTTAAGATCTCCAACACCTCCACCCACTGGTGAAGGTCAAGTCCAAGCGGACAGTGTGGCTGTACCCAAGCAAAGCCCAGCCTGGGCGGCCTGTGTGTCGTCAGTCCCGAGAAGCTGCCAGAGGGGAATAAGGCCACCTCTTTCTGACTGCAGGGGTTTCCCAAGTCTTTCCCACCAGCAACACGGCTACCAGGTGAGCACATAGTACAACACCACCAGGGTCCATGGGTCAGAGAGGTCCTGACCCCACACTGTGGTGACAGTGGCAGCTGGCTGGATGGGGTCTGCATCTCTTCCACTAAGCCCCAGGGCAAACACTGATCCCTGAACACTCAGACCACCCCCTCATCTTGCAGACTTGCAGCTAGTTCCCTGGGACCTAGAGTCACCTCCCTGCTGCTTGTCTGTAGACCAGGGGTCTCCAAGAAGTACAGCAGATGCACAGGGAACTACTGCATTATTGGCTGTCTTTTCTAAGCAGAGCTCTCTTTGGGATTTAAGGTGAAGGAGGAACAAATGAGGAGCGAGGTCCAAAGGGATCATTCTGTCCAGCAGCACAGCATAGAAGGGAATATAAAGAAGAAAAGCTTACTTGATTTCAGCAAAGCTGCCAGAGCCTCAATGGCTGCCCTGGGGAAAGAAGAAAGATGGAGAAATAATGTCAATTTCTTTGATAATTTCTGTAATCTTCATCTTCACAGTCTCCTGGGCCAGGCTCCCCAGCTAGTCTAAACTGACAGCCTATCTTTGACTTTGACAGAGCTGCAGTGTTTTGCACCAGCACAGGATCCTGTCCCTGCAGCTGACTCAGTTATTCTAAAAGACCATTAGCCCTCTGGCTTTAATGTTACACTGATTTGTAGTGACCATTAAACTGAAAGCAACACCCACATATCGAAAGTAATGAAGCAAGTCTTTAAACTGCTGTCCTAGAGCTATTTCTTTGTATCAGAGACTTAACACAGGCCCGTTCCAGACACTGGCGCCTCTATCCACATCAGCAGATGATCATTTCTGCATCAAGTGGGGACATTCATGTCAGTATTCCCAGCCAAATTCCACTCTACTGTTTTCCATTTTCTCAAAAAAAGCTTCACTCCCTCATCTTTCCTCCTACCAGCTTTAATTGAAAATAAAGTGTCTTTTACTTTTTTTCCACTTCTGCCAATGCCTTTTATTACAGTGGCATATAAAGGTCCCTGCTCAGATCAGGACTTACGATGCTACAGCTGTGCCCGATGGCACTTAGAGAGGAAACAGGTAGAGGGGAGAGATGCACAGAGACATTCCTCTTGGCCCTCTGCATCTTTTTATGCACGGTAAGCAGCTCAGGCTGTTTGGCTCGGCATAGCATGGTCTGAATAGAAGCCGGTCACTAACATTTGCAGCTTGGAAAGCTGCACGGAGCCATCCCTGCTCCCCACTCCCTGGAAGCAGATCGCCTCTCCACGTGTTAGAAAGCCAGCCACATAGAAGATTTTCTTATCCAGACACATTCTGCTGGAAGAAGATGATCCATGTTCTAACCTGGCTTACTGCTGTGAAGTTTCAAGTGCCCACTGCTTACGGAATACAGCTACAAACCCCTCCATGCCCATGGATTCCTAACAATGTAATCTCTTTATAAACCAATCCCCAAATAAAATCATATTAACTTCCATACTGAGCAAATTATTCCTGCAGCAAGAAATAAATATTTTTTTTGTCATCAAGCTACAGTTCATCTTATGTTCAAATAGCATCTGAGAATAAGAAAAATTCAGCTGCTACTTCTTGCTGATGCTGGGTTCTGGCCCTCTCTAATGTAGCCCTTCCATAATGAATCTGTCAGAGTTCAACACCAATATTACACACAAACTGAAAAAAAGGCCCACAAATGGTCACCAGTGCAGGCTGGGGACTGACCTTCTGGAGAGCAGCTCTGCAGAGAGGGACCTGGGCGTCACGGTGGGTGACAAGTTGCCCATGAGGCAGCAGTGCCCTCGTGGCCAAGAAGGCCAATGGGATCCTGGGGTGCATTAGGAGGAGCGTCTGCAGCAGGTCGAGGGAGGGGATCCTGCCCCTCTACTCAGCCCTGGTGAGGCCACACCTGGAGTGCTGTGTCCAGTTCTGGGCTCCCCAGTACAAGGGGGATGTGGAGCTGCTGGAGAGAGTCCAGCGCAGGGTTACGAGGATGATCCGGGGCCTGGAACATCTGCCCTGTGAGGAAAGGCTGAGCGAGCTGGGCCTGTTCAGCCTGGAGAAGAGAAGGCTGAGAGGAGACCTGAGCAGTGTCTATCAGTACCTCAAGGGAGGCAGTGAGGAGGATGGGGCGGCCTCTTCTCAGTGGTGGCCACCGACAGAACTAGAGGAAACGGTCACAAACTGAAACACCAAAAGTTCCACAGGAACTTTAGGAAAAATTTCTTGACAGTGAGGGTGACAGAGCCCTGGAACAGGCTGCCCAGGGAGGTTGTGGAGTCTCCTTCTCTGGAGACCTTCAAGACCCGCTTGGACACAGTCCTGAGTCACCTGCTCTAGGTGACCCTGCGTGTGCAGGGGGGTTGGCCTAGATGATCTCTAGAGGTCCCTTCCAACCTTGAGCATTCTATGAAATGCATACATAACATCAAATCAGTAGATAAGCTAAAATCTCATCAGTGGAAACATGATCGTGCTGCTCTTCTGCCTGCACCTACGCAGCAGGCATCGGCTGGGAAGACGAAGCCTGTGCCATTTTTAAGCCATTGTGCACGCTCAGAAAAGGGGTATGTGACATCCCCTGATCAACCTTTCCCCTAGTTTTCACTTTGGGGCAAATTAACAAGTCTCTAAGCAAACAAAAGCTCCTTTCATAGCATTTTCTGAAGCTCAAACCCATGAACATATCCTTCAAGGGCGCCGACCCCACAAGCCCATTTATATTGGCCTCTGTAGCCCTAAGGCAACGTCCCGATCGCAAGGCAGAGCGCTGGAGTGGCAAGGCGAAGACCAGAGCGTTTCTACCTCGATGCCTAAGAGACCCAAGGCATTCCTGGAGGCATCTGGCATTACTAAGGGGGTGCTTATGAGCATTTGCAAAGAGTTTCTACAGAGTTATGTCACTGTCATTAATGTCAACTCTGCCAGCAATCTCCCATCAGCCAAATAAGCAGCAAATCTGGATTCTCCAACACTTCTGGAGGTCTGTAAACCATTTGGTCAATCAAAACCACTCCACTCATGCCCAAAGGACCCATACCTCCAAAACTAGGTTCTCAGGTAATATGACCCCCATAGTGCTATTGTCGCAGAGTCCTCGCTCCCTAATTCCTCAGTACAGTTACCCAGAAGACCTCAGCTTTTCCTGACTATGCCCTAGCTCACCCCTCAACAGCCTTCACTTCTCTGCTCCAGGCCTCGAGGGAAAGTTTGTCTTCTCTGAGCTGACATACAAGAGCTATTTGTATTTGTGATGTGACCTGGCAGAACAGGTTTGTATCTGCTTTCTTCTAAAGCTGAGAGCCCAGATTGTCATAAAAACCTAAGTAAATCCACCCAGATGGTAAAGTGGGATGTAAAATCCAGATCTCTTCGGTAAAAAGCAGATTAGCAGTCGTGTTTATCCAGACCCCAACACCTCCTCCGAGAGGAATCATAATAATTTACAATAAGCAACCTACCTCTGAAGCAATAACACAGACCTGCAAGCGTGGCTAGCTGGATTTCCCATATCCAGACTTGCAAGCTAGGCGTATCTTCATCTCAGTCCATGACAGTACATAGTACTATAATAAAGTGGAACCAAACTAGTACATTTCATCTCTTTAAGTACTGCAATTCATCACAAGGCTTTTGGCATTGGCAATAAGCTCTTCTGTATGTCCTACAGTACATACTTCACAGCAACTTTTAAGTAAGTGCAGACCCAGTAGATTGACTTAAACAGCACACAAGGCTTCAGAACAAATTTTGAAAGAAAGAATAAAGACATGGGGTAAAATGCAAGGAAGACAAAATAGGTTTAAAGGATAAAATGGACTTATCAAAAGTATATCAAGCCATACTGACCCAATACCTTTCTTTGATTTTTCTAGACAAGGAAAATGTGGTAGGTCTAATTTATCTGGACTTCAATAAAGCATTTGATGCAGTGCTACACTAGATATTATTAGCTAAACTGCAGAAAATGGGAATTATTTAAAGAATTTTAAAGTAGGTAAAGAGCTGGCTAAACAGACAATGACAGGAGTTCATTGATAAGAGACATTTCTAGGTTGGAGGGACATTACATGTGGAAGTCCTCAAGGATAAGGTTTCAGACTGATCTTATTTCATATTTTCATTAATGACCCTCGTACAAAAAGTCAGAGTGTACTAACAAAATATGCTGAGAGTGAATTCAGAAGCTGTGGCCAACAGCCAGGAGAAACAAGATGTTTTTGAGTGCTAAAGTAATAGAAATGGGATGAAATGTAACAGTCAAAGTGCAAGATTATGCATTTAGGGTTTAACGAGAACTTCTGTTATGAGCAAGAGCTGACAATTTGGAAACAAGAGCAGAAGGACGCCCTGAATTACTAGCCCAGTAGAGAATGACAAGTATGATCCAGCCAGCCGACACGACCATGAGAAGGAAAGAGCAGATCTCAGAAAAGCCACCAGCAGTAGCAAATGGAAAGCATGAACATCTTTGCACAAGGTTTCACCCAAACAGCTGCGCCCAATACTCCTAAAGAACAGGTGCTGAAAAGAGTTTAAGAAATCATTATGGAAAAGGATAACCATCTTATGAGAGGAGCCTAAAATATCAGTTTGACCACCTTAGCAAAATGGTGGTTTAGAAGTGATTCAGTTGTTCTCCATAGACACACTGGGCTGGGGGAGAAGTAAACACAAATGAAGGCAATCAGCTACTTAAACTAAAGAACAAAGGTAGCACAAGAACAAATGGATATAAAAAGGCCATACATAATTTTTGACTGGAAATTAAAGGATGGATTTTAAACATTGGAAAATGAAGCTCAGAAACATCCCCTTGGCACTGATGGAGCGAACAACCTAATGACTTTGAAAAGGGAGCCTAAATTGCTTATAATGAGATAATGAAGATTTGTTGCCAATGAGGAAAGGGTCTGAAAAAAGTGACCCAGAAATCACTGCAGTCCTATATCCTTACAATTTAATTGCAGGTAAAATGGAAGCAAAATGAAACACAGATATTCTAAACGCAAAGTTAATAAGCAGTTGTACCAGAATAGGTTCAAAGCGCAAAAAGTCTGGTATCCTGTGCACAACAGTGGCTTAGGGAAGAGTACAAAACCAGAGTGAACATAGAGTGCTAGAGCTTCCAGGAGTCTCACTGAATCCAGCAATTTGTAGTCCAGATATTGCAGAATCACAATCAACTAAGAGCTAAAAACCCCACAAAAGCACCAATGCTTTTGGTTTGCTTTTGGCTGAACTGCACCAATGCAGTTCAGAGATTTATAAAAATCTCTGAACTGCAAATTGCCAGTTTTTGTCCAGTCACTCTTTTAACCTAGGCAAACTCCTAGCATCCGCAATATGCTGTAAAAGTAGTTCACACCTACACTGTGTGAAGTGCTGTCTCCTTGCATTTGTTTTAAGCCTGGAGGTTATATCAGCTTTAGAATTTACACTTCAAATCAGCTGTCAGCAAGCATCCCCACAACACTACCTACTTTCTGAATAAAGTCAAACATACAAAAGACCCCATGGGAGGCAAACAAAATAAGAGTCACAGAAAATAGGGACTTTCACTGAGAAATAGTCATAGAGAAAATGGACTTTCACTGAGAATGACAGAGAGCTGACAGATGTGTCCATCGACTTTCGACAAGCCAGGCAACTGGTGTTGATAATGAGCATCTCTTAACACCATATGCTAAACCGACAGCATCTTCTCTGACGTCAGAAGAGATAATGAGATGAAGAAACCTGGGACAGGGAGAGAAAGCAGCTAATAAAGACCATGGAAGGAGTGGAAAAAATTATGGTAGCAGGAGGGAAAGTTTAAGAGCACAAGAAAGATGATTCTATGAGCCATATGCTAGAGCAGTGAATTTGACAGCATGCCCAGTGCAGAACTTTGCATTTGTTTTGAGAATAAATGGGGAGCAAGCGGGATATAGGGGAAGAAAGAAGTCACTAAAAAAAAAAGAAAACCTGCCTGGATTCTTCCTCTGATTTTCTCTTCCTTGCAGCAATATGTTACTGAAACCTTACCCTGGAACTGACAAAACAGCTATCTCAAAGAAAAATCATTTATATTTTTTCAGTTAAAAGATGAATAAATAAAGTTGCCCTATCTTAAAAGGCTTCATAATAAATGCTGTTCCATAATCAAAGAACATTAAAAACTCCCTCTAACAGCTGTGGAGACAGCCATTCTGAAGAATGAAACTCTCTGAAGTGCTTCCAGATCAGCAGGTTGGAGATCAGGGCAGGAGAGCAACTAAGACACAAACAGACAAATACAACTTTTAGATTCTGCACTTAGGAAATAGGAGCAACAAGAAAGAAAATTTCCACTGCTTCCCAAGCCAAACAGCAATTGGATTAGCCAGTAAAATTGGGCTGCTCAAAAGCATAGAGAGAGGAGTCTTTTATGTCTGGGTCACCCTTTCAGATCTGGGCTACTGGGACGGCATTAGCTAGAAATTGTTGCAGATAGAAGAAGAGATAGGGAGCCACCATCTCCTAAGTTTTGTTCTCTGCTCTGATTTTGCTCACAGCTTGCAGCTCTGGGCAATATGATGGACAACTCTGTGTCTCTGTTGGTCTTTCAAGTAAATTATTTATTTGTTCATTGTTGGAAAAAAGACTCCTGAAAATGAAAGATGTTTCTACAAAAGAGGTGCTAGGTAGACCACGTGGAGAGATTTCAAGATGCACAAGGCACATCGAGTTTGGTGCCCATCTGTCAGGACTGCCTCGTAACTGCGGACAGGGAAGAGCAGGGAAGCCAGAGACTGAACAGGCAAAGCTATGATCCGGCAGAGCTCTGCAAACCGGCCCCCAAGCAATTCACCCAGCACCTTCCCACTCTTAAGATTTTATCTTTTACATGCTTAAACATGAGAAACATCCTCTTCAAATTATTAAACAACGGCTAATGACTTAGTACTTCATTAAATGCCTTCTCAGACCTAATTCCTGATGAAACTCCCAAAGACATCACACCTGAATAATGAGAGGTAAAGCACTCCTGCTTACAGGGACAAAAGCCAAGGTTCTGCCCCCGCCTGGCATACTGCAATATCTCAGCCAGGACTCCCTCCTTTTGCTCTTTACGCTGCTATTTCTCAGTATACTCATTTGTTGCTGTCATGTTTATTTATATCATGAGCAGTCTAGGGCAGAGACCAGGCCACATATATTGTGCAGCATCTAGCACAACAGCAGTCTTGATTGAATGCTCAAGGTATTACAGCTTACAAGCGTAAAGGCCATAAGCTTCCATAGTCCCCGTTTCTGGAAGGAATTAAGTGCACTTGAGTATACATCATGTCTGGTTGCATTTTGCCTCCAACCCCTGGGACTCATACTTAACTACTGGAGTTTATACAGTCACAGAGCAACTCACTCAAAAGACAATTTCACATTTGACAACTGAGAGACATTCAGAAACAACACGCAGGCACTTTGGCAATAGGTGCTTTATAAATCCTTCCAGAAGGTAGATCTCATCTGAGACAGATGCCTTGAATAGTCATTTCCCTGGTGACCCAGCAATGCAGACCTTAAATATGCAGACATTTGCACAGAGATTTGTTTTGTTTTAAAGGTTTTAAAACAAGCATTTTCACAAATCTCGGAATTATAAGCGAAAGCTGCTTCTGCTGCTGTCATTTTCATAGTTCTGCAAGTTCAAGATCGACACAAAACGCCCATCATCACGTCCACTTCAATCCCAGCTGGGTAGCTAGACATCAACACCTTAAAGGCAAAGCCTGCTCAGTCTGCACCATCCCACTCACCGCCAGCAAGCAGAGTTTGGAGATCCAGCTGTTGTGCACAGATGTGCTTTTGGCAATGCTGAAAAGTGAATAAAAACCACCTGTGCCAGTTCTTTCCTAATGATTACTCCAATTCTAGTGACAAGCTTCTTTTCCTAGAGAAGCACATGTTGTCTTTAATCAGAACACACGTCTTTTATGGAGCATATTCTCCATGATAAGATGTATTTTACTGAAAGAATTAGTGAGAGGGGAATTTGTGAGTGAGAATTTAACTGCATACTACTGAACAGTATTTCTTCTCCATCTTTAAAGTCTTCTCTGGGTTTTAACTGACAGAAAGTGGCTATGAGAGAAAAAACACTGTGTGCACAGGTATCAATGTTACTGCTAAAAATTATACTGCAGTTTATAGAGAAGCTAGAGGTCCGAAGACCCCGTGTGAGGTGCTGTGTTCTGCTGCAATGGCCAAAATGTACTTCAGTTTCCAGATTCACCTTCACTGGACTTCAGAAGGTCCTTCCAAACATTTCTATCTGCTCTGGAGCCTGTTAGACCTCATACAGAGAAAAGAGGTATTGCCTTCCAGCCTCTTTCATCACTACCTTCCAAGAAAAAGAATCAGTCCAGGGTTACCCTCCAGACTCCCTTAGTTATCCTTTTCTCTCTAGCGCACAAATACAGAAGTGGAGACACCAGGACTTTTTTTCCCCTCACATTTGTAAATTATATCAGTCTAAAACTCACAGCAAAGCACAGGGAGGACCCTTAAATGCTGGCCAAACAAACGCCCAGTTCTTCCTTGCAGTGTGCTGCAGAGCTGGCACCACTTCCCAAGGCGGAAACCTTATCTCAGAAGGTTCTCCTTCCCTGTCAGCTCCCTCTCTGGGGCCAGATGTCATCATCATGGCTAAGGCAGGCTCTGACAGCAAGATGAAAGGGCTGAAATGATCACAATCTAATAGGATTCTTAACAGATTAATCAAGCAGAGTAGCTTCAGCGGAGGAACCCAGTACTCCCACTCACACAACACGTGTGGAAGGACTAAGAAAGGGACTTGATGCTTCTCCCATTTGATTTAGGAAGCAGAGGAGTGAGGTTACTCATCAAGGCCATTCCTGTTAACAAGCAGCAGTGCAGCACTTGAAACATCTCATACATAATTAAAGCAGATCAGTTAGTGGGGTTAAACCCCCTCCTTTCCCCAGGGAACTGTCTTCCAATTCCATTAAAGTCACTAGTATAAATGAGCCTGGTGGTCCCTTGCCTGAATCTTAGTTGCTGACATTTTACTCATAGCTTATCAGCCCACGACGACTGGCAGCTTTTGCTCTGGGGATGTAGAGGACTGACAGGCACATTGAGTCTGTGCTGAGTGCTCATGTGCTGAGCGCTCATGTGCTGAGCCCTGGCCCTCGTTCTGCTCCCTTCTAGACCTCTCCCTCTCTCTCCTGCTTTTCTGAACATTTTGTGCCTGCAGAACAACAGCAAGTAGAGGGAAACAAGCCCCATACCAGAGGAAACCTCCTTACTGCCTGCGTGACTCAGCCAACGGGAAGCGCTTCATGACCTGCCTGAAGCCCCTGGTTCAAATGTCAGCAGGGCAACATAAACTTTTGTCTTTGCAAAGAGGGTGAATCAAACTGCAGGTGCTTAGCTTTGGGGGAAGTCTCTGATAGTCAGCTCTAAATGAGCAGGCTGGACTGGGGGATCCTGAGGATCTTATTCACAAAGCCAGACACCAGCCAGCACTTGCACAATCTTGCCTGCAAACAAGGTCTCTATTTTGTGGACACAACCAATTGCTGATAGTGGGATATGCAAGCACAGCATGTGGTGCAAGCAATCCAGGTAGTGAGATATCAGACCTGTCACCGTTTGTGCCTTGAGCTATTTCAGAGCACAAAAGGAAGGCTGATTTCAAAGTAATCAAGGCCAAGAACAGAGGTTCTCTCTGACTCCTGGTTAGTGCAAACCTCCTCTGTAGCAGATGCAATCTCTGGATACACCTTTAAGAAGTCCTTTGGTGTTGAGCTGTAAAGCAGCAGTGTTCGAAATAGCATCCTTTACTGCGTGTAACTAGGCTGCTTCTTTTCATCCATTCCCAGTTTCATTGTTTAGCTTTTTTTTCAAAAATAAACAAAAATCTTTCTGATAAACTAAATCAAATTAAAATGTAAAACATACAGGCTTGGGAAAAAAAAAAAAAAAAAGAAATATGAAGCTGCAGGACTTAGAAATCTGTCTTCCCAATTCCAGAAAAAAAGTTGCCTTCTTTGCTAGCCCCTTCCTTAAACATAACCTGGATGCCTCAGAAAAAAAGGAAGAACAAACGATATTGAACTGAGGATTAAAAAAAAAAAAAAAAAAAAAAAAGTGTCTGTTTTTTCTAATCTAATGGCACTGCTTCTACCTTATGAGGCTCTGTAAATAGGTCCATCAGTTTATTAGTTTTCCCTTTTCCCTCTGGTCCTGTTCAGATGAAGCTCATTCATAAAGTCTAGCCAAAGGAACTATTCCAGCTTCGCTCTAGGGAAAAGAGCCGGCTTGCAGACCCTCATTGAATATTCCAGAGCAAGAAGCTGTTTCCTGCAAGGGCAGCTCCTGTAACCACGCTCCCTGCACTACACGGCAAAGTGGAACTTGGGTGGTTTTAAACTGGCTGTCATGGCATATAAAGCACCCCCAGTTCTGCTTGTTCACGAGTGCCCAGTTACTCACCCTGCCTTGGTATGAATGTGTGACATAGGCAGTGACAACATAGTGTCACATCCACATTTGTATGGGAGAAAGGAATATAGAGATGCTACTTAATCTTATTTGTATACAACATTCTCCTTTTTGCCAATCTCCATATGCTTCCTACGGAGGGAAACACCATTTTCCCCACTATACAAACCAAGAGTTGGGCACTTTTTACATATTGCTCTTATCTAAGCCCCAATAGATTGCAGCGAGAGTTTGTACAGCCTCAGGTTTCACCTCCCTGTTCCCAGCAGGGAGCCTCTGGAGCAGGCAGTATGCACAAGGCTAAGTGTGACACTGTGTCCCTGTTGGGTCCTGCAGCTTGTGAGATGGGTTGAAGGGCAGCACCTGGCTGCTGTGATTGAACTAGCCAGATGCAGGGT
>VZSV01000026.1:2094848-2190439 GCA_013398735.1 Nothocercus julius | reverse complement strand
GGTATGACTCTCTACCAAGCAATAATCCGGCCACATATTAGTGCTGGTGCCTATTCTTCACAGCATTTAGTTACAGGACTTTGCAGGAAAAAATCACTAATAAGCTAATAAGCCAAAATGCAGCAAGTACTGGGTCAAATTCTCCTGGCATTTGCTGTTAGAAATCAGCAATGTCACACTAGCATATCTGCAGGGGCTTTTTGAAGCAGTAATTTGCAGAAGTCTAAGTTACAAAGTTAGCACATTTTTTCTTGCTTTCCTTGGAAAGCTCCCATCTGATACAGTCAAGCCGAACTCCGGGATTTGAAAACAGACTGCATCAAAGCCAAGGCTCATAGAACTTGAGCTGTAAGTATATCAGCAAGCAATAGAAATCAATAATTAAAAAGCACAATAAAAATTACGAGCATTATTAGGATGCTTCCTACACGTGCCCTTGTTTTTCTACGCAGAAAAATCTGGAGGGCAGTAAAAGCTGGATCGACCACAAATATCTAAGTGAGATTTAGAACAACCACGGAGAAAAAGGAAATTAAACTTTTGAGCAGACAGAGAAATCTCTCATGCCATTGCAATGGGTATCCAGTGGCCTGCAAAAGCCCCAGCTACATTCTGTTTAACACAGGAGAGGCAAAAAGAACATGTGGTAAGTGTGCCAAAAATATGAGCAGCTCTTTTCTCCTTATCTTCTGCAATAGTCTGCCTGTTGCTGCAGGCTCCCAGTAAAACTGTCTCAGAGCCATGACCTTTGCAAAATTTATACTTCAGGGTGAATTTGCATTCCAGTCACATTGGGAATCAGTAGCCCTGTTCTTCCTCACCAGCCACTTTCCCAAGTTTTCAGGTTCTCCTCTCCACGTTCCAAACTCTGTCTCTGAACACACCCCAGGGCAGCTCAACTCTGAGTTTATTTACAGATTTTGTCCCCGTTGCTGCCATTCCAAGCATTGCCCTGCAGATAAAGAGACTGAGAAGAGCCCTGCTGGGGTTAGCGAGCCAGAGACCTGTGCTCTATCCGCAGCGCCACTCTTACAAAACCTTCCTCCCCAACACATCTCATTTCCTCTACGCTTGGCAAATGCTCCTGCATTTAAGCTGTCCCCTTCTTCTTGTAATTACTGTTATCAGGCTAACTATTGGAATGAGTCTGAGGAGGACTCTGGAGACACTGGAGCCGCTTCCCTCCTTCCCATGAAGCGAATCAGTCGCAGCGCCTGCTCCTCTGCCTTGCTGACACCAGCTGCCCAGCGCTGGTCCAGCTCCAACAGCGCTATCAGCAGAGGGAACCCTGGTGCAGAAAGCCTATTGCTAAGTTCCTTGACACTGCGTCATATAACTCTGCTCAGGCCAGGTCTAATCTCCGTGGTGCTTCAAAACCACTGATAGCTCTAGAGCTGCCTTATACTTCATGTGCCAGCATTGCCAGCATGGGCAGACTTGAAAAAAACTACAGCAACTGCAGGAAATTTTAAGGCATGAATGGAAAGCACCTATTGGGAGCCAGCCTTGTGCAAAACCTTTGCTGCAGCAGCTCCACTGTGCATGGAAGTTTCCCTCCACATTTGCTCCACAATCCACTTCCCACATTGCTTCAGCAAAAAACCTTTCACAATTTTGTCTCTGCTTGCTGCATCTCTCTCTCCCCTTGCTCAATTCCCCCTCTCCATCCTCACCAAATACCTCAACCGTGACCGAACTTAACCCTCACTACTGTTGGAAGGCAGAGAAACATAGAAGTGTTTTGTGTACTTTTTTTTTTCTTTTTAAAAGAAAGGTGAACTCTTTAGTGTAGGTACTGATCACATAACAAGTGAGATTTCATGTGACTTCCCCCAATTAGTACAGGTAAGGCCTTCCTTACCTTCTCAGGTAAGGCCTTACAAGTGTCAGACCAACATCTTCAGATACAAGAAATGTTTTGCCTTCTACTGTTAAACTCTTAACCTTCTTTACTCTCACACTCTTATCACCACTGATGATAGAACCTCCACATCAGCAGCACCTTATCTAGGCCTTCTCATCTCACCAATAAACTATAAATTTCCAGAAATCATGACAAAACTGATAGTTTCTTCCTGGATTGCAAAATGCTTCCTCATCCTTCTCTCTCTGGTCTTATATTTCACTTTGTTTTATTCTTCTTTATTTCTTCTCTGGTAAACACAGCACACTTAGCACAACCAGTGCACACTGGTCTTCACCTGTTCCTCCATGGCATTGTCACAGTCAGCTACAAGGGACTGCTGGTGACAGTGACAATTCATTTAACTCTGGGCAGCACTCTGGGATGCAAGTGATATATAAGATGCTATATGAAATCAAATACTGTATCTCATTTGGATGGGACTGACTGTGGTTTCCCAGCCAGGTGGAAGACGTTCCTCAAGGAGAACTTCTAGGAGACAATGCAGGACACCGAATGCAGCGAGGCAACCACGCGCTAGCTTTGATCTAATCAGAGCAACAGCGAGACAAACACGGCAACATGAATAACACACCAAAACTGGACAATATGCCCTAAGACGCTTGGACAGCCCGCACTGGAGGCCCTGCTAAAAGTCTTCCCAGTTGTTATTATTGGAGTAAGGGAAATTAAAGTGTGGGCAGACAGTCCTTCCCACCTGCCAAGCCTGCAGTTGCCTTCAGTCCTGTACAGGAATCCCCAAAGACATGATGTGAGCTCAAATGTGAATTGCATCTGCCACAGCCATTGAGTGTGAAAAGTCAAGAACTCGAGAACAGAAACAACTTCCAGATATAACCTGCCAACTCACCCAAGAGGATGACGAGGAGAGGAAGGCCTTGACTTGAAACTACTGTTTCAAAGTTTGTAACTTCTATCTGAAATACAACACAAACTAAGGACACTAACACAACATAAGGACACACAATACAACATAAAAGGATCCCATCTCTTTTGAAATAAGTCTCATTAAATAAGTTTGTTTATAAACCAGATTCTCCTTGTCAATGACATGTCAAGCTAAATAGAAGTGGATTTCTCCTTTCTATAACAATTCAGGTCTTTTAAAAAAGAAAAAGAAAAAAAAAAAAAAAGCCCCAGAGATCAACATATACATGCTTAATCTTGTCATATCAGAGGTTACCAAGAGATGGCACCAGGGATTCTATACGCAACATGTTTGTGCTGCCATCTCGAACCTTCTTGTACAGTATTTCTCTCCACCTCATCAAGTCTCCATCTATTCTCCAGGCTCACCTGAAAGCATGCCACTTCTCCCTGGCTTCTCTCTCTTAATTTTTCAGTTTCTCTGTTCTTCTATTAATGGTATAATGCCAGTAAAGCATAATTCTGCAGTGTAAATCTACTCTGCAAAGCTGTGCTGAGATACTATCACTCTGAAATGAGATTTTATAACTTACTACTTAATATTAGGATAGGTAATTCCTGGAGAGGAACCACACAGACCATAAAAAGCAACCAGAGAAAAGAAACTGCATAAAACTGAGACACCTTTGGCTTACAGCTCATTTCTTCTATTACAAAGGCTCATTGGATTAATTCAAACATCAGGGTTTATTTACTTATCCCAGTGATGTACTCATCTCTGCTCCATTTTATCTAAGAAATTAGTTAAGTTGAATAGTCACTTGATACAGAGGTAGACTTTTAAAGGCGACCTCTTTTTTTCCCCTTGTTGCTGGCATCACATCATTCAGAACAGTATTTACCTGTTTTATTTAGCAAGAATTTCTAGCCTAAATCCCATGTAGACCAAGCCCAGATGGGAAGCATCATTCAATCGTGACATAGTTCAAAAGAAATGTCTCAGCCCCTACTGTGAGTTTTCAACAGGGATCAAATGAACCAAACAGCAATTTCAGAAGAAGCAGGCACTAAGCAATGATTAACTCTGACCACATTCCAGCAGAATTATGTGTTACTCTCCAATTAAATATCCAAACAGCTCAACATGATTAATGGCAAAACAGTGGCTAACAAGAGAAATTAAGGATGATTTGCTTTTGATCTCCTATCAGAAACTGTTGCCAAATAAACAAAGACATAAAGCTCTGTGTGGACTGTCCCTCCAAAAGGATTAATGAGAGCAGCTACTGTTTCAGGTTGCTGAGGAGTAATCATCATGCTGATGTACTGAGCTGCTTTTTCATTCTCCAAATATTAGCGGACAGGAGCCACACAGACATGTTCTTCCAACCTCTGTTGAGCAGAGGGAAGCTGAAACCTCAGGACTAGACTTGCAACAATTGTAGTCAAAAGTCAAACAACTAGAGATTACCCAGGATTACAGCTGAGGAAATTCTAAGTGTCTGCACTGGGTAAGGGACTCATCTGCAGTGGGACCTCTTTCACGCACCTCTCCATCACAGGAAGGTAATACTAATATATTGTCATCTCTGTTAAACTTGAAGGATCCCATGTCTCCTCTTTTTGTAAGACCACTGTTATCCTGACTTTTTCTCTTGTTATTAAGGTCAAGTCAAATCACTTTTATAGTCATTTATTAGTGTAGCAACCTGGACACTCTTCAACCTCACTGATGGGCTTTACACTTGCATTTTATCTTTTAAGTTAAGAAGTAAAAAAAGAATGAAAACTGTGTGCAAATAAAACAGTTGCTGCAAAGAAAATAACATACTGCAGACATTCAAAGCCCACTTTGAGGCCATGAGCAGCCCCCTAAATTACATCTTCAGCATTTTCAGGGTCTTTGCATTGCCTTTGGTCAGTGTGACACAACGTCTGATTAAATACAAACCCATCAGACTCAGGCTTTTAGTTTTATATCCTCTCTTGCATTCACCTTGGCATTTCTCTCTTCACCAGAATGAGCTATTTTCAGGACTCCAGTGAAAATATTCCTCTCTGCTTGCATTCTGCCAGAAGTATGTGAAACAGGAATCACTTCCCAATCATAACAGAGTGTTCCCATTCCTGAATGTTTCAGGTTCACGAGTCACTCCTCATACCCCTACACATACATCAGACTCACTTGGTATTCTTCTCATTTCATCCTGGGTTTTGAACTCCAACACTTGTTGGAGAGGACTGCATTTTACAAAACTCTTAGGAGCCATTTACTTGATCCAACCTTATATGCCCATCATGCTACTTCCAAGCTATTCACCTTAGATCATACTCCAGTCAGTAGAGAGAGAAAAAAAAAAAAAAAAAAAAACACTTCCAAGTTATAATTCATTTCTTCCCAAAGTAAACATTTGATAGAATAGGTGAAAAGAATCTTCTCTTTCCCCACAACACAGTACATGGGATGTCCAGATAGCTACTTCAGATGAAATATTTAGGGTTATCTGAGAGTAATTCTTCCCTTCAGTGACAGGTGAGATCTGCTCAATGTGTCTGAGGAGCTAGGACCTTCCAATAAGCACCAAATAGTAAAAGAATTGTGATCAAACATCAGAAGTAGACAACAACAAACATGAGCAAATACTCTCTGCATATCACATTTCCTACCAAATTACTTTGGCACCCTTCCCATACCCTTTTTATTCACTTCCCACTTTTAATTAAACAGTCAAGTGTTACTGGAACAATCCCATGAAGAAAGCCAAGCTCTGTGAATATTCACAAAAAAGAGCCATTCACAAAATGTAGCCTTGAAGAGACCCAACTCCTGCTTGGCAAGAGAGCACACATCTGTCAAACTTTATCCAGCTACCCACAACACATGCAAACGTCTCCCAGAACAAGTAGAAAAGATTAGCAAGGGTAGTGAAACCTGGAGAGGATAGGAGGCACGGAGCACACAGTGAACAGGTAAGGTGGAACATGAAACAGCACTGTGTGAGGCATCAGTGATGCAGCATTAGAGATGTTGTCGATGCGTCTGCCCCATACACTTGCATTGGATATCCCCGCTATACACACGAATGGAACGGAGAAAAATGGAACATCAACTGACTTTATTTTAAATTGACCCTATAAAATATACCAAAGAACTTTCTCAGTGGCATAGCTTCACATGAGACACGCAGGGCAGTATACAGAAAGCGCCTGTCTCATCTGTATTTCACAGTGCTCAAACTCAGAGTTCTTAAAGCCCCAATGAGTTTCATCTTTTTTCATATGGCATTTTCTTCGGCTATGGGCATTTCTGGAGACATTCACACAGCTATGGCACCAATGACCTGAAGACCTCAAATGCCTAAAGATGACCAATAAAGTTCATGAGTCACAGTCTCGGGGGAACCAGAGCTACTTGGCATATACCCAGATAGGGTCAATCAGAGCTTGGGAGACTGTTTCTAAATAACCCAGGGCTTTGCCACTGGGAAAAATAAATAGAACTATGTATCTTGTTTCCACATCTTAGCCGGCTAAATAAATAGCTCTGATAGCACACTCTGCAGGGCAGATTCTTAAAGTGACCTTGGTCTTGCCGGGGCCTAGGACTGGAGAATGCGGGTGTAACCACAAGAGAAGTGGTGCATTTTCAATACTGCATTCCTGGCAACTGATAAAAGAACAAGGATAATCTCAGCCCCCACAGTTGCCGGCTGTTCCTTCCCAGCAGCAAGGCAAATCATGGTGGCACGTAGTTATCAACTGGAGAGAAGATATCAAGGGCAAATACAAAGGGATGACCAGCGGTTTGCTGGGAAGACACTGTAAATAAGATTTTCTCCATAGGCAAGTTAGACTAATGTTCTTTAGGTTCTGTATTTGTAGCCAAAAAGCATATGCCAAAAAGTAGCATATACTTTTATGGCCAACCGATTACACCAGAATAACTCACTCCGAATTTCTCTGGGAAGGGCTTTGCAAGCTTTCTGTCAGATGACCAGAGCACACACTGGACCAGATGAAGCACATGCCCCCTTTACTTTCTTCCCCATCTCAGAAAACCCATACATCCCTTCTCCAGCCACCCTACAAATTTTTAGCTAGAGCTAGTCAAAAAATAGAAGGTCATTTTCACACATCCCCGCCTCCATTTGCTGATGAACTGGAGAGATGCCTGGGATTTTCAGACCATCTCTAGCTCAAGCATTTGTTAATGAGGAGAAAGAAGATCTGCAACCCGCCCTTCAGTCTGGACTTTCAGTCTCAGGACCTAAATTCCAGTCAGTGACATCTCTTGAGGACATTTTCCTCCTGTGTGGAACACTGAAAGCCGTGTTTCTAAATGGATTGCAAGCAAACACACTCCTCACCAAATAATAAGAGAAAAATAGTGCCTTTAAATAGGTTTTGAGAGCTTTTTAAATCAGTACAGGCTTGTGTTAAAGTCCACAATGCTGCTTCTGGCATAAAACAGACTGTCCGCCCTGAGCTTTCTCAGCGGCTCCTCGTTATTAAATGAAACAAGCAGCTTTGAAGTCTATGCAAGTCAGCTGAGAGGCTACCAGGCTTCAGCTGATCCATGGTTTTTGCAGGTGTAGGTGGGAGACAAAGTACCTTTTTCTTCGAGCTAGCTCCCAGGAGGAATCCTTTTCCCCATGATGCACCATCAAGCATTTGATGGCCTGCAAATGCATTACAAGAGTCCCAAAATTTTAGGAGAAAACAGGAATTAGGAACCTGAACCAGGAAAGAGGAAGCTTAAGTAGTCCCCAATTGATGCTTTAGACTTTTCTTTTTCCAAATGGAAACTATATCCAAGCTTTTTGGAAAGACTGGAGTTTTACTGAGAGAAATTGAGGTCATATTTTCAATCTTCCCTTCTCCCCCCACACAAAATATTTACAGGAGAGCTCAGAACAATTCTAGCATGCAGGATAAAAGGAAAAAAAGCAAGTATTTTAAGTTCACAGTCTAGAATCACTGAAATCAGTGTGCTTTTCTGAAGTACATTATGCTAATAATTCTAGACGGCTTTGCAGACTCTATCATGACAACACTCAGCAGCACCAGCTGTACCTCCAAATGAATCTCAGTAAGAAGATGGCTTAGAAATGCGTGACAGATATCAAGCTCTCAACATCCCACAGACCAAGCAGGGAATGGAAAGAGAAACTACGCACAAAAGCCTCATTAAAAAAGCCTTTGTATAGCCCATCTTATTCGCTAATGTAAAGGAGGCCTAGTATACGCCCCAGACCTGTTACACCCCGATCCTGACCTAGGAGACAACCACACAAGTAGAACAAACACTACTCTAATCACAGCTAAGCATTTCAATAGGAGGATGACCAGGAAAGTGAGTGGAATTTGCCTGCTTAGTTAAGCACAGGCACAGAGCCATCAATCACTTCCAGTTGCCCAACAAGTCAAGGCCAGGGCTCTGGAACTACCTCATCTTGGGCATCCCTACTTCATATAAAGCAGCTCTCCACACTCCATAAGTCTTAAAGATTAACGAGAGGCCTGAGGGGAATCTTGGACAGTGCTCAGATACCCCAGGAATACAGGGATAATATTCTTTGAGTTGCGTGATATCAAAACTCTCTGCAGCAAACATCTTAATCTCAGTATTTTTGGACAGACCACAGAACTGAAGCTGTGAAGTTGTTGTGTGTACTTACTACTATACTAGAAAGCCAAAAATGCAGGCAAAAATGAGCTGGCTTCCATTAACAAGGCAGCTGCATGAAGTTATGCATCTGCTGGGTCCACGCATTATCTTATTAGCAAGGCAAACAGCTCGTGTGTGTGCGTGGTTTTTTATAACCTCAGACATACAGGCAGAAGTTCTGGAAGAATTCTGTATTTAGCAAATGACAGCAGTACATGTTGAGGTGAAAGTTCAGCACTTGTATTTAGTGGCAAGTTACACAAATTCCTTTTCATATAATGTATTGTGTAAATGGCCATGTTGGAAGAACTGGTTATTTGTCTTTGACAGCAGCAAGAGGACATGATTTACCTGTGTGCTCACTCAGGGACTCGGCCAACACCTGGATTGTAGCTAAGCAGAAAATAAGACTTTTGCGCCATGTCTGTCCATCTGCTTCTCAGGTACGCGCCATGCCCAACCTATAATCACTTCACAAACTATGAACTGCACCCGTGTCCAGTCCAGGCAGAAGCAGCACCTAGCTGAGAGCTGCCATGTCCTGCTGAAACACACTTGGACAAGTACACACTGAGAGCACGACAGGGAAGCACATGCCCAAGGAGGGCAACCGGCAGGTTCTATATTGCTTAATCCAATGTGGTTGCATGGTCACGGGTCAGAGCAGTTAAGTTCTTGCCACTGCTTAAGCAAGTCACATACGTGTGTTTTGTCCTTCTGCACGTGCTTTTGTCCTTTTGCAAGTCCTTCCTCTTGTTTTTCAGGTTGTAAAACTTGCCTTGAAAGGTAAGTGGGGACAGGACCAGAAAGGAAATCTTGAAAGCTAACATTCAGCTTTAAGTGGGAGATATAAAGTAGACTTGTTCGCTTAAGAAAAAAAATACTTGAAATACTTGGAATTGGCTTAAAGACAGACCCAGATTAATATTAGCACAAACTACCATACTTCAGAAGTATCATAATGACCTAGTCACGGCTCTCTACAAGAGAAGGAAGACACAGAACTCGGCCACAGATCCACTGTACCTCCTCCTGGGACCACTGTTGGCAGGAGGCTCTTACGAAGGGGCAGACAGAACCAGCTAGTTGGTTTCTGGGAGGTACTTCTTAATATTCCATCCTGACTGGAAAATGAAAGGCAATACCTTGGAATAAGACTCTCATCCCTCTATAGGGTAAAGTCCAAATTGCCACCATCACATGATGAATCACAGCAACAGCACATATTTCAGGAAACTATTTCTGCCTGTTAAAAAAAAACCCTGCAGATTTAAAGTGAGTTACAGTTGTACATTCAATTCTGACTTCTTTGCCCCCCTCCCCCTTTTTTTTTTTCTTTGCCAAAATTTTGTTTCTTGCTGGCCTGAAAAGATGAGTTCCTTTGGAGGCTACTGCCTACCTGACTGTCCTGACGTATCTCTTGCTGTAGGGAGTGATGACTTTGAAAAGCAGCTCCATGGCTCCATTGATGCCAAGCGTGGTTCCTGCAGTAACTAAGTCATTGAAAAAGAAAAGCAGTCAGATGTGAAGCAGACAGTCTTGAATGCTCCATTTAGAAGTGAAGCAGGGAAAGGTGTAGTTATCCCTGGGGCTGCAAGCAGCTTTCTCTGAGCTCCCAACGAGACTTCACAGATCACCCTACAAACATAGTCACTGAAGCACAGAGCTGCTCGCGGACAGCCCTAAGCCAAGGTCACACTCAAAGCAGGTATTCTAGTATGCTGCCCACCTTCTCTAAATCCCCCAAAGCCACTTTTCCAGTAGATATTGTACTCTATGGAGGCCAAATAATAGCTAAGTAGGTTCATATCCCAGCAAAGTGACAGGTTTCTAATTCACCCTGCATTTTCCAGAGGCAGTTCCATGAGGATGGCTTATTTCACAGGGGCATGGAGGGCTGAACTTTCTTCCTGAACTATTATTCACTGTTATGGAAGTGGTTTTGGGGAGGGATGTGTCTGAATTCAGCTGAATTCCGGCTAGGTCAATTTTATCTTTAAACCTTCACTTGCTAAAACACTGAGAACTTCTACAGATACATTTGGCAACCAGTTCTAAAAACGCCCAGTGTAGAAACGAGCTGTTTAGCCAGGCCTCCCCACTATGAGACAGGACCTGTGTGGAAAGAAGGGAGAACACAGCCCTGAAATATTAAATGCAACTCAATGGGGTGAAAGGATCACTAATCAACAGCAGCCGGAGGGAGACCTGGCTGTCTGCTGGGATTTGGCTGTTTTCTAGGTATCTCTCACTGAGCATCAGAGAGCTGCCAGAGGGCCCATCATCTCCTTCAGTGCCTACCGTGTCTCCGCCAAGTTGTCCTGTGATGGAAAGCGTGGGAAGGCTGCCAACTACTTTCACACTAGTTGGTAATTCATTAGAGACAGGACACTGTACAAGGCAGCTTGAACTCATCCTGCCCCAGAGCAGGATGCAGCCTGTCACACAGGACCGGTACGGGGTTGTCAAGGGAGCAATACAGGGCAAAGAACAGGTACACATATTGTGACAAGGACTGATCTTTTCTGATTTTACATCTAAGCACTCCCAGAGCTTTCTATGTTTCTAGATCCTCTCTAGTTCCACTCCACAAAATTCATTTTTCAGGTTAAGAGCATGTTCCCTCAGTTCAGTACCGTAACTAGACAAACCTTCACTTAGCCTTCTCTGCCTCTTCACAGATGGTCACGGAGCCCTTCAAGTCAGAATGACTCTGGGAAGGGGGAAAGCACAGCTGGGTTTGAAGTACAAGGAAAACAGCAGAGCTCTATAGCAAAGGAGCAAAAGCTGAAGGGGCTGAGCTAGGCTGAGCTAGTGAGGGGTCTGAGATAAACAGAAAGGAAGCAGGGCTGCAGCGTGGCATCCCAAAATCCCTGAAAATCTGTAGCTGATATGCAATGCAGCTGGAGTGAAGGAGGACAGGGAGAAAGTGTAGATGGTCATTTGGGTGGGAAGCAGCACAGCTTTCTTACACAGCTGTGAAACCTGAATAAAGGCAAGTTGCAGCTTCTCGGCTCAGCTGCATTTTCAGTCACACTCAGCCTTTCAAAGGCTGCTTATCATGGGGAGAAGGGTTGAATGTTGAGGTTTGGCTGCTTGCCTGAGAAGTCCCATAGTCTGAAACTAGGTCCTGCACAAATAGGAGGAACCTGCAGGGCTGAGAGCCAGGAATGCTAAATCTTAGGATGCATATAGCAGGCTACAGACAGCATGGCTGGCAAGAGCTGTCTGCTGGGTGAGAGGAGCGGGGAGGGAGAGGGAATAGTTAGAGACCAAATTTGTGCTGACAAACTCCCCTATAATGGGGAAATGCTGCATGAATGTGCAATGATCCTTTGAGAGAATACTGGAAATCCCACTGCTTGAGTCTTTTAATAGAAGGGCACAGCCAATTAGGAAGAACAGGGAAAGGGTATAGGGGGTAAGAAGATCAGGTATTAAATTCCCAGCTCTGATTGGTACTTCTGAAGAACTTCGAATTTGTCAATGATTTTTCTCTACCTCTGCTTCTCTGCCTGTATTTCCCTCCGTAGCCATTTCTCTCTAGCTGCTGTAAGAATCAAAACAATCAACAACTGCGAGACATTTGGCTATTGTGGTAACAGGAACTGGATGCAGACCTTAGACACTTAGATCTCAGAGCCGACTATATTCTGCAAATATTCTGAAATAAGAGATCGTTACCACAGATATTTTTAACTATAGCGTTTGAAATTTCACAGTCTAGAGACAGGAGATGTTGTACAGCCTTCCAGTGCAAGGTTTCTTCAGAAATGGCAATTTCTAAAACCAGTCTAGGTCTTTTGTGCCCAACTCTGTACATTAATAGTGCACAGGGTCACTAATCATTAAACAGAAATGATGTTTCCTTCCACTAAAATGACTACAGAAGAGCTCTGGTAGTTGCCACCTTGAGGAAAGGGGGAAAATCCTGGCACTCACCACTGGAAGCGCAGACCCGCAGCACCCAGAGGCAGTGCGTGAGGTTCAGGTGGTGGCCGAGGTTTTTTCTTGCCAGGCTTAATATTACATCTGTTGCTTCCAGTCTTTGCACTTTCAGCCCAAACTTCCTATCTGAGAAAAACAAAACAAAACAAAAAGGAATAAAACTATTACAAAAAAAAAACCAGTTCTCTGCAGCAGGGCTGATAAACATATTTGCAACAAATCTTATATATAAAAATAAGGGTCTCATTAGAAACGCATTAAAGCACTCCAGTGAGTTAGATCAGTATTATCCTCAGCATACATTAAGGTGCCGAGAATGTATGGCATTTACCTTGTGCAAGGCTCTCCATATACAAAACCAGATTTTTCAGCACTAGAGAACCCAGAGCGAAGTTTCCATCGGGGGGAGCTTGAAGCCACGAGGCAGCACAAGGCAGGACACGAACAAGGCTGGTGCAAGGAGCTTCTCTAGGGGCGTTTGCTCCTCCCCAAAGCCTCGTGTCCCCAAATCCCCCCGCGCCGGGACCCACGGCGTGTCCGGGGGGCGCCTCCTCCCCGAGCGGGGTGTTTGGTGCCCGTTACTGCCGTTACCTCTGCGGCCCACGCGGGCCAGCAGGCGGAGCAGGGCGAGCAGAGTGTCCTCGTGGGGCGGCTCGGCGCGGGCGGCGGCGGCCAGGGCCTGCAGCAGGGCCTCGCTGCCCCCCTTGCTGATCAAGTAGTGGATCCTCCGGTCGGTCCCTGAGGGAATAGGGGCGAGAGGAGGGCGCTGCTGAGCTCCTGGCAGCCGCAGGGCGCGGATGCCCCAAGCCCCCCCAGGTGCCTGCGCTTGGCGGTGCTTGGTGTGAAGGGCCCCTCACCACACCACTACAAACCTAAGGCATGTGCAGCCTTTGCCGTGGCTCTCGAGCCTCCCTGGACTGGGGACGCAACTGTGTGCTCTGCTTCTTCTTGCTCTGGCCGCTGTTTCCTTATGAACCCACGTCCTGTGGAAGCTTTTTGTTGCACATTGAAGTGCGGCAGAAAACAATAAGCAGGGACACCAGCGGATTTCAAAGGAGGCAAAAGCTCAGTGATCTTTTCTTAGATATCGAAAATTAAATAAGCAGAGGAATAAAGTTCCAACAGGCTTCTGCCAAATGAAGAGGAATCCTAGGGAAGCTTTGGAGGCGGCTTTCAAACAAACCTAGGTCTCCAAAGAAACCGCATGCTAATCCTGTGAGTCCCACTGTGTCAACAAATAATGATCCACAGGCTGCTCAGGCCAGCTGTGAGCTGCTCAGGTCTCCACATTTCGGGGCTGCACACTGAGCCCCTGGAGTTTCCAGGGTGCCTTCTCCGATTTGTGTCGCGCATCCTGCCATCTAATTGCAGAACTTTGCTGCACAGCTTCAAAAGAGAGGCTCAGCTGGCCAGAGCTCAGCTCCGGTGGGGCTGGAGCAGCGGGGATGCAGGAGGCCGCCAGCGCGCGCAGATGCAGGGCCCTGCAGCCTAGCAACTCGGTCTGCTTGAAAATTACTTAGCAAATGACATTTCTGAGGTGGAGCAGGAGAGAAAAGAAAAGTAATTCTCTTTCAGTTCTTGTGCCAAGTCATTTGTTTCTTCGCGCGGCTCGGACACACGCAGCACATGCCTGCTGTCGTGAGGCGGAGGGCTCTCTCCGGGATGTGCATCTCCATCAGAGCCCCCGTGACTGGCAAAGCCGGCGTGCTGTCCCTGCCTGGAAGCAATCTCCCTCCAGTGGCCTTATTGAATGTTTCCAGTGTTGGAGTGCCAGGAATTATGAAACACCATAAAACCCACGGGTACCTTTTATCCCCCCAAAATTAAGACTTTTTTTTTTTTTCTTTAACCAAATAAAATGCCCGTTCTTCCAAACACAGTAGTAAGGACGGCAGGGCTATAGCTACAGTTCGTGTGTCACCACCATGCAGGGGCTGAGTTCATGCAGCTGCCCCGTGCCAGGGTCCCCTGCCCGCAGTGGGGCAGCGGGCCTTGCTCCAGGGCCATGCTTCCTTACCCAGAGAGAGCAGGTCACTGAGAACACCAAGAATGTTCAGGATGACATCCTTGTCACGTGAGCTCTGAAATGGAAACACAGATTTCAAAGATAAACTCAGAATACTGAAGGATCTTTCCCACAAAGGACTTTGTGCTGCACAGGGTGGCATGATGAGGCCTCAAACTCAGTCCCCTGCTATGTACCCTGTTGATTCATACCCTGACCCACTGCCTTGACTGCCTTGTCCCCAGACCTGCCTCGTTGCTGCGGACTTGTCTGCTGATCTGGGCTTTTGGCTGAGCGTGGAACCATCCCCAGACGTGCTCTGCTTGCCTCGCTCGGGTTGTGTGAGGCTGTGCCCCTGCCTCTGCCTGCCCTGCTGTCACCCTCGGGCCTTGACACCCTCCTGCGGAGCACCCTGCCCGCTCTGCTCCATGGCGCTGTTAATCTCATTTATAATAAAATTCTCTAATCTTTGCAGCCTCACAGCTCCAACCACAAGGAAGCCTGGAATTTGGGGAACAGAAAGATGTCCTAAATTTACCTTGAAACAAGACTGAGTACCACACCCTGAAAGCACACATTCTGCTTTAAATAAATTTAAAATTTTGCACTAGAGGAAATGAGATAAACAACTGCACTTGAGGAGAAGAAAACACATGACATGTACTGTCTATTTTTGGTACAGTAGGCCTCTACTTGAATCCTCCTCCAACCAAACAGATTTCACTGCCGAGACTGAAGAATTAATCTCCGGTCTGTGTTGTTGAGTGAGAGATTTGGGTTCAGTTCTGGATTTCTTAATTTCCATGCAAATACAATACAACACCATACAAATTTCCTGTATAATAATAATAAAAAAACCCTTTCATTTGTGTGGCCTTGATCCTGAAGAACCTCAGATGTTTCTCATAAACTATAATGGAATCACTTTATCTCCCATTAAATTATTACAATGGGGGTAATACCTTAGAAATATATGACTCCTATATTCCTGAATGTTGAAGTAATTCAGAAATATAACTTGCTAGTACATATTCTAGACATTTTTTTACCAGAAATACTCAATCTTTCTCTGACATTTTTAACATTATACAACGGAGCATTTAAGACAAGGATTTGAGAAGTACCATCTACTGGAAAGAAAATGTAGAAAGAATATTAGGAAAATCTACCTAATTCTGATCTGGAATAATGAATATAACTATTGCAAATGGACAGTTGGCTTCCAGGGGATCCCTGCTAAAGTCATTGCACATGCTGAAATGGTTTTGAGGGTGACATAGCTAATTATGCTGTTGCATATCATACCCTCCTTTCTTGTAGTGGGGAAAGCTGTGTATTGAGACATGGGAATGCAGCAGAAGAAAGGTGAGTCCTCATGGTTAGAACAGGCACTGGTCAGCCAGGAGAATCCAGTTTCTACCTCTGACACAGAACTACCATGGGATGGCTGGCAGCTCACTTCAACCACATCTTGCTGTGTGTTGGATAATTGCATGTTCTTTCTTTTCCATGCAATGTCTAATACTAATGTTTCCTAACTTCTATGTCTTTAACTTTACATATTCCTAGATTTTTTTTTACCGTAATTGTTAACAAACAAACCCCCAAATCACTGAAAATGAGTTTCTTTTTGTGCTGCCTTTGGTTGATTGTCAGTGCTACTATATGTGAATTGCTTAGTACATGTTTCATGCTGGGATAAAAGTGCAACAGGAATGAGAGTATTTTCACAGGAATAAGATGAAAGAATAAGTGGTCTGGATAAGGAATAGGAGGAGAAAAGAGGCAGGCTAGGATGAGAGATTGGAGCAAACAGAAAGGGGATTGATTCTGAAATCAGGAGTTAGGGAGGATGGTCTGTGAGCCCTACCTTCCTTCGGAAGAGTACATAAAAATTAAGCCTTTTTATGAGCTATGTTGAACTTGAAAAGCTCAGTATGATGGGATTTCTGGTTCTCTTAAACCAAGATAAACAGAATATGTGACTTTAATGAAGTCCAGTAACCTTGGGCCCACCAAGTATAGCAGTTCTCTTTTTAAAGGGGGAGACACAGGACCAAACAGATGAAGGCCTATAGAAGAGTTAAAGCAGTCCTGAAGACCATTCCTTTTAGGTGGCCTATCTAGTTTACATTCATCTTGCTAATTTCTTCCTTCATTTATCCGTCCTTAATCCTGAGTTCTCTCTCTCTCTCTCTCTCTCTCTCAACTCTTGCACTAAATTCATAGGAAATAAAGAGTGATCAGAGCCCTCTGACTAGGAGTCCCTTGACATCTTTTAGCATAGGGACATTTTTTAGCATAGGACTTTAGCATCAGGGAAAGCTGTCAGGGGTGGTGAGTATTCACCACCCATTTGCTAACTCCAGGAAGAGTATCTGTTCTCAGCACATTTTTAAATATCAGCCTAGACTAAATCAGACTGTCCCCTGGTTTTGTCTTGCTGCCTCTCAGTATCTTTTTCCTCTGTAGGTGGATGGATTACACATTAAGATTTCAGTAATGAAGTCTTCATTGATTTATGATCCTATTACACTGGGTTGTTTATTTTAACTAATTGGATTGTGGGTTTCCTAAGCCATTAACACAAATAGTGATGACATAAGATATCCTCTGAGTTTTCATACACTTTATCCAGGGACTCAAATGAACAAAGAACTTGAGAGCACACAAAAGATCGACCTTTAAAACGTGCAAATTAGAGTTGGCTGATATTGCCAAATATTTCATCTGAATATTTATTCTCACTATCGTAACACTAAAACTCCAAGCATGTTGTTGCCCCCTATGCTCCCCTTCCTCCAGGGCAATAGATGATTTGTGTGTTTGCTGAAACAATGGATAAAAAAAATGAGTCCCTTTATAAAATTATAGCAGATTTCCCACTAACTTCAGTGGCCCTAGGATTCCAACCCATGAATAGTATAGGAAATTGCAAAGAAGCACAGCTCCAATTTATAACAACAGGGTGCAGAAAAAGCATCCCTAAAGCTGCAGTTGTCTGATGAAAATGTTCAGTAAAGACAGCTCAAATTTTGACTAATTGCCTGAAAAATCATCAAAGGAATCTGGACAGTGAATTTCTATTATAATTAATTGCTTAATTAATTAATATTCACACCAAACTGTTTGTGGTTGAATTACCAACAAAGAATCTGTTCACAAAAATGTTCAGTAAGTCTTTTTGAACAGTAAGTGCAAATAAGAAGAAAATCACAACTTATGCTGGATCTAAAAAAGATGAATAAAGTAATTTCTTTAATGCAAATTACTTATTATTTAATAAATAAAAACAACTTTTTAATTGAAAGATATGTTTAAATGTTCAAGAAAAAAAAAATCATAATAGAGGAAAGAAATAAAATTCTTCTTGCTAAATATTTCCATTCCTCCCAACACTTACAACTGTTAGATATGACATCTACATACAAAAAGATTAATGAAGGTGCATTTGTAGTGTGTAATAAGAGCTGAGAAAAGTTCCCAAAAGCTGAGGTTAGACTGCAAAATCACCAACCTCCTGCAGGATTTCACTAAAAGGATTAGAGTTGGATCCAAACTCTTACCTATTAACAGCAGTCTGTTGCTGCCTTTCACAGCTGGCATCAGGATGAGGTCTAAACTAACAAAAACACCACTTAAAGTATCAGACATGGCTGTAATTTTTGGCTGGAACCCCTCTTCTTAGATTTATTTCAGCAGAGCCTGATGTGGTTTTCACCCAACTGGGAGTATCACAGACCTGAGTACAGATGCATTTAATCAGCTCCCAGCTGATCATTCTTCTCTGACTTCTTTCTGGGAATTAATCCCTGAAACACCAGGATTGCTGTTAGCTTGGCTACAGCTCCTCACAGATAAACCGCAGGAAGATGGAGAAGGCCAGGAATAAAAACTCCTCCAGTACATAAGTCATTGATACATTAAAAGCAGAAAGTGATTATTTAGCAACATTGGGTTTAGAGGACAGCAGCTTGATTCCAAAATTGCTCTTACTGGCAGCTCAGGTTATTTTCCTGACACACGTACAAAGGGAGAAGGAGTTTCTAAAGCCTATTCTATTGTTCTCCTGCTCCTAGGAACATGTAAAGACAGTCTGTTATTTACTTGAGACAAGATTATAAAATATCCCGTTCTGTCTGGGAAGTATCCTGGGATAGTAACTGTAAACTTTGAACTACTATGAGCCCCTAGAGATGAGAATTTTCCTTTCCCACCTGAAGGACAACAACTATCAGTCAGTTCTGCTTTTAAAAATGATTTAAAATGAAGCCTTCCCTTAAATTATGTCCTTTGGGTAGCCTTCGGACCTTCATGTGTTTTGCTCAGACAAGAATTTCTCCAAATGAGACATGCAAACTACTGAGAATGTTTACTGAGAGTCTAAGCATTATTGCTGAAAGAAAAGGAGACTGCCCAGAAAGAAATCAAAACGCTTTGATTTATGCAGCATGATATTTGCCAATAAATATTTTATGTGGGGAAAGAAACATAAAGCTCTTATTCCATTCACTGAAGTAGTAAATACAAAATTAAAGAAGTCGTTCCTGCAAGGCAATGGATAACTTGATTTCTATCAAAAATCCTAAATTCATTGTTAGATATAATCTCACAAAGTTGCATGACTACTTAGAAAAAAACAGAAGTGGTGTGTTTTTAAAGAAAAGCTATTGCTGCACTGTACTAATAAACATCTAGACTTTTTAATTATTTTAGAGAGACTGAGGACGAGGATTGTTTGTTTTCAGAAAATCAGTTTTTAAATAGAAGAGCAGGATTTCACGTCTCTTTCTTTGCTACACCTAACAAAATTGCTGCCAGAAATAGCAGCAGTCAGAAACCTGGCTGCCTGTGTATGAAGACTTGCATCTGCAATCAGATGTCTCACTGTCTGCACTCCCAGTCTATTGAAGAGAAAACCTCATTCAAAATTATACTTGCTAGAATTTTAGACCAGATTAGGGACGTAACAGAATTAGTCCTCACTCTCTCCTGAGACCTCTTGGGCTGCAAATAACTGTAGTTGTATTAACTCTTAAATCAGTGACATTCTGCCACCAGTGAAGCAGAAGTGCACACCAGGTGAGACTGCCACGTACAGCCACCCACTGTTGGCATTAGGGATTTGGCAGCTGGGTGTCTTCTTCCCACAGCAGACTATCTGGTCTTACATTAACTATAAAACTGGGTTCTGTGCCGTACATTTTGTGCTTCAATGGGGTGATTTGCTTTTTCTAATTTAAGGGAAGTTAAAACTTCACACTTAAATAAGAGAGCAAAATACCCTGGAGGGTTTCTGGTCTGTGTGCTCTCGTCCTCAGCCTTAATATTCAGACAGCTAACTGTGATTTCCTCTTATTGGGAGGTTATTATCAACAGTACTGGATGCATGGAGGTTTAGTGAAAAGAATCATTATTCCTGAGGAGCAAAATAGGTTCAAGGATCTCTGAAATGTCACTCGGCAATATAAGAATAAGAAAGTATTCAAATTCAAGTGATTACTTTGTGGTTTTGTTATTACTGCAGGACTTTTTTACAATACAGCCATAATCCAGCTTTAAAAGAATGCAGAGAAGTGACAGTCCTGTTCCCCCTACTCCTAAAAAAAACATCCAAATGTGTTATACATTGCCACAAGCTTTGCTGTTCTCTGTTGTAAATAAATAAATGTCTTTGGCCTCATCTGGAGTTCCTCTGCTCAAGAGCCAGATAGTCCTGAGCAAGCTAGGAAGCACGAAGGAGGCATAGAAATGAAAGTGTCTATTTAAAGACTCAGAGAAGAGGACCTTGCTGCTTGAGTAGTGTCTTAAGTGACCCTTTTAACCCTTCAAGAAAGGCATTCACAGCTGTGTGGGATCGTGTAGCCCTCAAACTGTACATAAGGCAGCCAAGAGAACTCCCAGAACAAGACACATGTCCAACAAGTTCCTGTTCCTATCCTCAAGTCTCAGAAGCAAGTCCCTCTCACCTCCTCCTGCCAGCCCCTGGTAGGCAGCGTAACATCCTATTTTATTATGCCAAAGATATTTTAATTCCTACTGAAGCTCAGTATTAAGCCAGGTTCTCTGCATCAGCCCAAAGTGACAGCTGTGGATTTTTTACTAGGGAATATAGCAAATAGTGATAAAAAGCCTTCCCTCTTTCATGCCTGCTGCAATGCGGTATGTGACCTTTCTTCGTGGCCTCTAGTAACCTGAACTATGATTTTGCTATCCTTGGTTGCACTTGTGTGTGAGAACCTGCAACTTTCTGCAATAACACACTAGATCGGTGCTAGGTATGGTGACATACAGTTCATGAGGGATGGCAGCCTGTCCAGGTGACTGGACAGAAGCAGTAACTCAAGGCAGAATTCTTCATGTTATTTCACAAGGATTTGCTTCTATTCATTGAGATTTAGGGCTTATTCTGGAAGGATGGTGAGCTAGATACTGTGGGACTGCTCCAAGGTAGAGCTGGGCAAAGGTCAAACTTAGATCTGAATCTCTTTAAAATACTGAGGCGTTAAGACACAACAGTGGCCTGAGCTGATCACAAGCCAAAGTTGACTTGTTGAATAACATGGTGGAAATCATCTGTGCCAAGGAATCTTACTTTATTTAATGCAATAAATTGCACTAACATAGCACTTTTCACCACAGGATCACAAATTTCTTCACAAATGAATTAAGACCTGCCCCACTCTATCCTTCATCAAGGAGATTCATTGTCCTTTATTTTCCTGGTGGGAAAGCAAAACCAAGACTGAAGTGAATCAATTGCAGAGCCAGAGCAGAGCCCAGATAGCTGTTCCAACAAAATGATTTGAAAGGCTTTCTACACAAAACTCTTAGAGCTCTGAGTCATGTGCTTGCTTCTATTTCATTTATGGGGGCTTCAAAGACTTCCTCCCTTAGGAGCAATCTTCCCTTCCCAGCTTTCCAGAAATATGTGCAGCAAAAAAGGACCATCCCCTGCAAGGAGTCCTCCTAATGGCACACCTGGGATTAAAAATCGCTACTCAGCATCAGGACATTCTAGCACTATGTATGAAAAGTGATATGTGCCCAAGGCCTGCACAAGAGTGAAGCAACACATAATTCAGGAATAATAATAATAATACAGGAATTAAGAGACACCTAGACCATGCCCTGACCTGTCTCCAAGGAGTGAGTTTTAACCACTATGTCACAAAATTGCAAAGCATTTCACCTGATTTCAGAGGCAAGGTTGTTCATCATATCTATGCCACAGGCTGTCACACTAGTAAAATGTGTTCAGATCAAGCTATCCTCAGCAATTATGCCCTGATAGACTGCAATTTCTTGGTAAATTGCATTTTTCTTTCTTTCTTTTTAATGCCAAAGTTCTCTTTATCTTCTCAAAAAAAAAAAAAATTACCCTTGTGCAAAAGTTCCTCCTGATATAAAGTTCCTTTGTGTCACTCCTGTTCTCACTAATGCATCTCTAATAGAGCAATTACTTTATTATGTAGAACTGGTGGTATAGCACATTATTACATAACCTTAAAATGCTTCTGTCAAATTGGACGTGTTAAAAGAATCAGGAAACTTTCAGATAAATCAAAACACGATATTCTATAAAGGGTTTTTAGACTTTCCTTTGAACAATTCTAATGTTCTTTCTGTAATTAGTACTGCCGATAAATTCTTTCAAGTTTCACCTCTTATTTTACAACGAGTTGCCTATGACACCTAAAGGTTTTGACTGCATTTGTTATATCATTCACCTTTTTCCTTTTTTAAAAAACTGTTTTTATTTTAATGCCAAAATTATCCTAGCATATGTCTTTCACACTCTTAGTAATTTTTTTTTTGTGCAGCATTAACAGTTCTTGCACAAAGATCTCTCTGTGCATATTAGCATCTACTATTTGTTGGCGTTTCTTGGATTTATTCTTATACTTTTTATTCCTTTAGCCATTACTGAAATATTTTGAAATACTGTGTTTCATTCAAACGCTCTCTGTTACAGCTCCTTAGCATACCTGTGACCCAAATCTGAAAGGGAGGGATCTACTTGTGCCATTCAGCTGTTGTTCTTTTTCCTCTGCTAATGATAAAAGAGCAATGTGAATCATTCTACAATCTTTGTTCACCAGACTTTATGGAGGCAACTCAAAGAGCGCTGTGTCTTTCAGAGACGAAGTCAATTTATGAATTAAGAAAGTTTTATTTCAAGAAATGGCATTTGTCTAAGTCCCAGTCAGTCCTGGAGATCCGTGGAACATTTCCAGATGTACTTTGTTGTTAATAAAACCATAGATTTTGAGCTGAGAGCTGGCTTCTTTAATCCCGAGTGGTGTCATACCACAGCAAATGTGAGCATGGGCAGGTGGAAGTAAGTATCCATAATGGAGATGCTACAAGTCTGCCCTTCTCTGTGCTAGTCCTGCTCAGGCTAAGAAAGATAAAGCCACAGGAGTCCTCAGTTGTGCTCGCAGTCTACCCTGGCTCTTGCCTAGGATGCTGCTTTCAATTTGGGCTTCTCTCTATATTCCAGTGCTAAAACTCCCATTTATTACATATTAGTCTGACATCGACCTGTATAGCCTGAAAAAAGAAACATTATAAGGTACATTCTGGTTTAGATGCCAGCCCTTTCTCTTGCTGAGATAAGCGTCCGTATGTGGCAATCTACCCCACTTTCAGAAGTGCTTTCTGGAACAGCAATGAAAATGCTTTTAATCAATCAACACTTAATAATAATGATTGAGGTAGGGGTACTGGAGACAAATAGCTAGTAACTATTGTTAGCCATGGGTTATTTTCTTAGGAGACAGAACCTGAAAGGGAAAATGATGAACATATTTTTCCTATCCAGCCTAAGTGAAAAATCAAACAGCAAACGAAACATGGCATCCATAATGAATAGCAAACTCTGTTTTGAAATTCATAATGATTCAAAGTGTTATTACTAGTAATGTAAAGCAGAACAGCTGTCTAACTGCATTGAGGAGACCTATCTGTCTAGATTTTAACAGCAATCTTTTAAAAGCAAAGCCTCAGCTCTCTGAAAAGGCTGCCAAGTACTCAGGTATGTCACTTTCCATACAGAAGGTAGCAAAGCTTTTTATTAGCTTTAGTCTAAATCCTGCACAAGACATTCAGCAACAATAAGCCAGTGTTACCATGTTAAAGGAAGGCATGTTTGGGACTTTATTCAGCCTCATTATATCAGTTCAATAGTACAAAAGCATTTGAAAAATATGTACTGGTCAGTCAAGGTAAAGGCATTTTACCAGCTCTGTGAATGAGCTCACTGCTGCATTTGTGCTCTAGGAAAACGTGACTGGAGTTAAATTTAAAAATATAAGTTCTCTGTCCTTTGTGACACTCCTGAGCTATAACCTAGGTTGATGTGGATGAGGGATGTTGCAAAGGAGGAGATGAAGGAGAGCTCTTTCTCCTACCCTTCTTTCTCTGTTCAGCAAGATGGTGGTGCTTCTGTAGCTGAGCAGTTTGGCACTTACTTTGCCCACAGGAGTCTGAAGGACAGTGTTGGCCCAGTACATCCTGATCCAAAAGGCAAAGAGCACAGTGGCCACAGTGATGCACCATGCGCCACATTTAGCCTCTCACTTTCGAGCTCACACGTGGAGTTCACTGAACTGAGTGCCGTGCGGGCTGGCACGTGCCCCCGCAGCACGAGCGTGCCCGAGACGGAGGCAGGTCAGCTGCGGGGACAGCCCTGTGGGAGACACCACGGCCAAGGAAGAGGCGGCAGAAACAGCCTCATTGGGAGTCCCTGCTGAGGCAGGGCAGCAGGCAGAGCATGCGATGGCAAATGACTTGTGAAACAAGGGAACTTCTGGGCAGGAGGCTCCTCTGCCACTGGCCCAGCAATGGGAAAGAACATCTCTGAATTCTTCACAGTCCCAGCCATATCTCCCCGAGGAATGGGAAATGTGGTCTTGATTGGACAGCAGGCTGATCTCTGGGAGAAAGGTGAATTCTTGAGGGAATATCCTGAGCACGTTGTCAAGAAGGCCTGTTGGTGTAACAGCTGCACAGGTTTTTCGGGGACACAGGCAGGGTAACACAGGAACATTTCCATCTGTTTGATCAGCCAGCCATTCCAACAATTACCTTTTCAATAAAACCCTCCAGAGTTTGCATTCACTGAGACAGAGCCACTGCTGTGGGAGCTTTTGAAACAAACCACTAATAAGCATGATTTTCCTCTCAGAGAGCAAGTCATATTAATGCATCTCTGCTTCCAGCTGTCCCCTTGAAATCCCTTTGCATTATGGGGAGATCAAATGACCTAAGCTCTATTGGAAGGGAGATTGTCAAAGAAATACAGAGCTAGCCACATGTTCTCTTTCTTGATTGTCATCTCAAGCTCTCTGCCCCACTTTGAGAATTTTAGCAAGGGGCAAAGAGCCACTCCGGTGTGGAGGATTTCCCAAAGAGGAAGTCAGATATGTCAGGGCAATAGTACTTCTGTCCCCGAGCCCTTTCAGAAGGTGTTTCCATGTGGATGGGGCTGATTTATTCCTGGAAAAATGGAGGGTTGAAAGAGGCAGCTCAGTTTGTTCCTCTGACTTCACCAGATCAACATTTTAATCGTAGGGAAAGGTCAGGTGGACCGTTCTCCCCCTCCCCTCCTTTGCAGGGCAGACAGGTGGGCATTCAGTATGCCAAGCAAACTGCTTATGGAAGGATGTCTGTCTCTCCCTCTTCCAGGCCTGTTTGCCAGGTTAGTCCTGAACAAAATGGAAGGGCAATTTTATCTTCACGGTAAAACTGCTACTTTGCCCTTCCAGAAGGAACTCCATTAAAAATAAAGAATGACAGAATTGCACAGATTTCACCCACTTTCATGAGCGTGGTTTCATGGAGAAAGTTGTTCCACACCATGATTAGGGAAACAATTTGAATTACTACTACCCCAGCTTGGCAGTAGAGTTTTATCTCCATTTACTGGCCAAGTCTGGAGATAGGGGCATTAAATGAGTCTAATAAAGAGGAAATTTGTAACAGTCCTGTGAATAAAGCCCAGGACTCCTGCTTTAGGCATCGGTGCACTATCCTTCACCCTCTTAAAAGGACTAGGTAACAGAGCACTGTGGTGGAGCAGATGGGTCCAGAGGAGAAGTATCTGTCTCCATTAGCTCCAGGGACCAAATTCACATTGGGTCCAGTGGGAAGTCTCTAAACTGCATTGACGATTAATGTGCACGAAAGACTTCTCAGTAGCTTGCAGTGAAACACTGTGCTCTGGCATCTCCATGGCTCTAGACTGTCAGAAAAATACATACTTTGCTTTCAAAGCATCCGTTGTTGAAAGAGGGGGAAAAAAAAGCCATGATTCTTTGGTAGAGTAGTTATTTCTCCCACAGGACTCTTCCTTGTCAGCATTACTCAATTTTTTTAATAAGAATCATCATAAAAGTTTTGCTATTTTCATTAATTCCTCTTCATCCTACAGCACCTTTTGAAACACCAGGCTGTGTTCTTTCTGGAGAAAGGACCATGATAAGAGGAAAAAAAAGGCCTTGTTCTCTAAAATCCTAGAGGATATACTTTGCCCAGTGAATTTCTGATCAAGCAGATGTTATTCTCCCAATCAATAACAGGGCTAACACATTCATTCCGTGTAGCTTGATAGTGCTGGTGAGTAGAAGGGTCTCTACTATATAATCTTTTTCCTCTCTAGAAGACATCTGATTATGAAGTCAGTGACAAATTATTGACTTCTGAAACCTTAATTTCCTTCTAGTATAGTGGATCTCTACTCAATTTTTTTTTAAAAAAAAGCCACAGATCAACAGGAACTATTAAGTCATGACAAATTTGATGTCTTTTCACTAACCTGTGGAGGAGAATGACCATCTTTCCCATATTTTATGGACATTCTTCATCACATGGGGCTTATTTTTCACCAAGTACATTAAGGTAAGTTGTTTTCTCTATATGAAAATGCAAAAGGTTACACAATTCTGGTAGATTTGAATATGCACGCAAATAATAAAAGTATCTTTGGGTCAGCCTTTCACAAAATAATATAAAAAGCTTCTTTTTTTTTTTTTTTTTTATGAAAGCAAATATTATCCACAAATATTTGAGGATGTTTTGTATCCATGTTCTTGATTAAAAGCCATTAAAAGCCAAATTAAACAATGTCTTCTGAAACTGCAACACAGCAGGCATTGCTGACCAACCAGGATGTCAACACAGCTGAACATCTGTACCTACACTTTTTTTTTTGGTAGTTATTTCAATGAGGAAAGGGAGATTGTTTAATGAGATAGCTTCAGACTTTTCTGGGTCTCCATGGAGAAGGCTGTAGATCCCTCTCAAGGAAGGCATCCCATCCCTTCCTAGGCTCAGGCCAACCCCACAGTCTCTGGGGACAGAAATCCATCTGCTCTGCCTGAGATTCACAGCCCCTCATCCTTTCCCACAGAGATGAGCACGGAGCCTGGCATGCAGGACAGCTTCAGCCCATGGATCGACGCTTTTGTTCTATAGCCCCTTGGGCCCTGTAGACAAACAGGTGCAAATAGACTATCTGTGAGATAAGTGCTTATTAAAAGAACAGGGAAAGGCAATAGGGAATTATAGGGAATAACAGGGACTGCTGGAGTCCGGCAGAGCTCAATGACATGTGTAGGCACATAATATATCTGTTGATTTAGGACTCTCAAATGAGCATGGAAATTTGAGGTTCTCAAGCCTCTACATCAACTCTTAGGTACACAGAAAAGCACCACATACGCCAAGAGCCTGGCTCATTCTGCCAGAGGTTTCTGTTAAACAGCTCCTTAGTTCTGCACTTCCCTTTGACTCTGTACAGACCTCCTGAAGTCCTGCAGAAAGAGGAGCTCTTGCTTGCACTTCCCTGAGGCATAAATGTCATCACAGGTACTCTGTCACCTGTCCCGGCACGAGCAGTAATATTCACACAGTGGCAACTTCCTTATGATAGCAACAAATCCAGGAACGATTTTTAGCCCTGCTATTCTAAATTAGTAGAATGAAACCCTTACGTATCTTTTATATTCTCAATATATTTTGGAAATGTTTTTCCTCCTATTAACACACATCAGTAAATCTTTCTGCTGGTGTTAGAAAATACTCCTCAAGTTAACCATTATCATCTCTCACATTTTAAAATACAACAAACTTCCTTGCTCTATGTTAAATGTCATGTAGTGAGTTTTCTGTCAACAATGTCCATGAACATATTTTCTACCACAGACATTTTTCCCCATTATAGATAAAGCCAAAAGGACAAGACCAATGCATTGGACAGAAAAATATATTGAAAAGATGTCTAAGCCATTACAACAAAATGCAGCATAATATGCTGCAAATAAGATTAAGTTATATAAAGAAACACCAGCACTATAAATCTATTCAAGCAAAAGCCTCTTTGTATGAAAACATCCCCTTTCAGATATTCCACAGAATGAAACTATTGAAGCCCAAGAGAAGGAGAAGGAGAAATTTTCCATTGACATGAAAATACTGTTGATGTGATATATAAAGATATCTTTAGGTAAGCAAAGCACCTACATAAAGTAGATAAATTCTAATAATTGTTCTTGGTTTATGAATAGATAAGCAGAGGCATTTGAATGTATTTTTATTCTGTATGTGAAAACTATCTTAACTGAATGCACTTGCCTTCTTACATACTGTAGTTTATATATACATACATATATATATATATATATATATATGTTTGTGTGAGTGCTTGTGTCCATAATGTTGTAAAGTTGTCCGTAAACTATGCTGTATAAAGCTGTTTGACATGGCCTAATGTAACACAATGCTACGTCCAAATAGTGTAAGTTAAACAGTGTAAAGTTAGGCACTCAACAGCTAGGAAGCACCAGTTTTAAAGTGTTTGTATAGTTTCCTCCTATTCCACAACCCTCCTGCTTTCTAATGAACAGTGCCTGCTGCCTGGAAACCCACCCCCTATAGCTTTTTGTCCTCCTTATTTAGCATGTGGCTCTGTGCATTATTTATCATGCAGCATCATGAAACAGAGATATTAATTCACTGCTGGATTTTGTTTCCTGTGTTATCACTACAGATTTCTTTTGCAAACATTCACGGCCTGATCTTCTCAAAGGGGCAAGGTGGGATTACCAGCTGGGTTTTACATATGATTAGGTCATATGCAAAGGGATAATATAATATAATATAATATAATATAATATAATATAATATAATCCTCCAGGTCTGATTTCAACTGATTTAATGACAAGGCTATTTCACCTTGTGCTCTTTCCTCTGTCTCTTTTGCCGTACACCTCCCATTTCTCCAGGCAGGGAAGCAGGCAGTGTCCAGGAATGAGAGACTTTCCAGGGCTATAATTCAACGTACCCAGTCTACCGGTGGTTGCTGCTTCTCTGATTCTTCTCCAGGTGCTTTTTCCACTCCACAGCCCCGTGTCCTCATTAATGTTGCCACAGCAGGCTCTGGGTGGCCCATTGGAGGCATTTCCAGGGGCTCTGGCCGCGTGCTCGGAGAACAGCTGCGGCCAGCCTGGGGACAGCGGGAAACGCTGGTGCCAGTTCAGTGGGTGGAAAGGTTTCAGCAGATTCCAGAACGTGCCTCAGATTTCTCCTAGGGCCTTTAGTGTTCTGCACTGATCTTCAAGAGTGCCAAATGTCAATATTTCTTCCACCGCCTGGCAGGAGTTTGGGGCTAACATACAGGTACCAGCCTCCTTTCCTCATCGTAGACACAAGGCCTCCTGTTACCTAGCTGTGCACTGTGACAGCAAACCAGGAATTGTAGGGATGACCTCTGGATTTATCTTTAGGTTCTCTTTGGATAGAGACCAGTTCACAGTTGAGGTGACCCTGAAAGGTGGGGTGGGAGGGTTTGAACTATCTCCATAGTTATTCCTTTCCTTCTACCACTAAACCAGATACGCACATGACCTGCATAAGTGGCATAGGCAACAGAGACAGGAAAGTGGTGTGCTGGAGTACCCAGTATTTCCCACTGACGGGGTTGTCCTCAGAAACCCAAGAATTTCACTGAGCTAACGGCACCTATTTTAGATGCTACAAAGCCAGGATATTTTTCATTTTAAAAGAAAGAGAGAACACTAAGTACAGTCTGCTGTTCACTTTTCACACGACATTCTCAATAAAACCCAGTTAATGAACTGCATAAAAGGCCATCTGGTATTGAGTTCTGATTTTTCTTACCTCTAAGTGTATTCCACTAAACCTGCCTGCTGGGCTGTCTTCCAGAAAGAGAGTTCCAGACTCTGAACTCCTTCACCTGCTGTCCATTCCAGTGGGCATTCTTCTTTCTCAGCATTTCTTAGGATTTTACATCTACTTTGCCCAAATCCAGGAATCCTGCAAGCTCTGCTGATGGGTTAAGTGAAAGGATGCAGAGGAGACAACAGCATTTTCTAAAATGTATCCACAGTCCTTGTCCCTAGAGCAGCACAGGCGCTTTCCCACTTGACTTTAGGATAACCACCCTCAGCCAGCCAGCCAAGCAACCCTAGCAGGAGCACAAAGGAGGAGAGATCCAAGTGAGCAAAGAGAGGATCCTGTATCTGCTCCCTCCTGGCCACATGCTCATTCAGGCAAGAACCTTTTCATACAAACCACGTCCTTCATTGAAATGTAAGATTTTCACCTCTTTACTTTTGCATTTGGGACCCTTCGCGGTCCAATGCAGTAGGATAAACTTTGAGCTAAAGATCTGCCAACAGCCCCCAGGGTCGCCAGGTTGGCAGCATGTCCACACAGGGGTTGCGGCTTTGAGAAGCATGTGAACACCGTGCTGAGAGCCAGCACGAAACGTGGACTCCTCGCAGTATATGCAACACAAAATATGCTCTCATGGAATAAGGAAATATTCTCAGGGATAGCCAAGCTCGTGCCTGGGTCTAACAAGCAAGGAAGAAAGTGGGGAGAAAACACTGGAAGAGCTGTTCATTATTTAGCTGACCAGTTAAAGGATGGAGTGAGATGAGGGCCAGCAAAACCAGGAGCAAAAACTAGAATCCTCTAATTCAACAGTCTGGGACATCGTATCAGCAAGATAATGGCTTCAATTTTCTATTGTTCTGCTTAGCTACTAATAGCTTCTTTAACTAATGCCCAGAGAACTCCTTCTGGCATTAGAATAAAAGAGGAATCTAATCCCAAACCTCCCTAAGATTTGGCATTAGGGAGGCTGCCTGTAAAAGGGGATGTCAGATTTTCTTTCTCCAGTCACAAACTGCAGATAGGAAGGATGTTTATTTTGCCATGTTGTTGCCAGAGAGCAGCGGGAAGAATGCTAACCCGCTCCTTGCTTGGATTAGGTGTTACTATAAGGTGTAGCGTAGTCAGAGACAGGAACAGAACCAGGTAACACCATCCAAGCAAGAGGAGCAGGAGGTGATAGGAGCATTTTGGATAGGGAGAGACGAGAGAACAAAGAAGAAGATAACCATGTTAAAAGCAAGATGAGAAACTAAACTCGTAAGTGCTTCTCTGTGCAATACTGACACAAAACCTGTGAAACAGGGTAAGGTTTTTCTTATATCTGAAATTCGCACTTAAAAGCTGCACCTTGTAAGCCATGAACCACTTTTTACCTAGAGATCTGAAATGTCGCATCTTTCTTGCAGTGACATTTTGGTGGCAAAATGCAGCTGCACTCTGAAACAGGTTTTACTTTTCAACTTGTCACTTTTTCAAGCATCTGTAACAAGTTGTGCTTTCACAGGCTTGGGCTGTCTTTGGAGGATCAGGCTCCCTCAGTGCACTGGGAACAGTTTTTTGAAGAACTCAGAAACAAAACATGTTTCCTCTTTGCACTGGAGTAGAAACGTTACAATGTGCAAGTCTGACTGTTTACCAGAGTCAAATTGCAAGACTAGAAGTAAAACAATCTATGCAGAGAGACGATGGGGTGGATCATTTCCTTGGGCTGAAGGTGACAGAGTTTATCTCAGGTGGGGACATCCTTCAAGCTGAGAGTAATAATCTGTGCCAGTGCTTGGAACCAAGGGGGAAATCTATCCTTCAGTGGCTGATTGAAGGAGAAAGGATGATTTTGCTCAGGTTCATAAAGGCTGGCTTTGTGGCTAAATGTTCTCTTATTCCTCAGCTGGAAGCTTTCTGTGTATAAAGCAATGTTGTGTGCTAAAATAGATGGAAAATACATAACAGTATCCTGCAGGATAGCCTGATATATGCAGCAGAGATGTTCTTCATGCCCAATAAAATAGCACGAACCAGCACTGACAATTCAACAGGGTACAGAAACAAAGCAACTGTGTTTTGGGCAACTATTAAAGAAAATAACAAAGTGCAGATAGTTGTTATCAGCAAATTCAAACATCAACAAAAGTTATTATTTCCCAGGGCAGTATTTTCCAGCAAGAAGTAAACATCTTTTTTATCACCAGATTTTTGGAGCGGATGTAGGGGACAGCATTGCAGACTCACGCCAGTAATGTTTTGTCTGGAGGTGGGATAAGGGGGGAACTGGAACATACCAGAGTTGTAACTGTCCTCAGCAACTTACCCCACTGTCTGCTGGCACCCAAAATTCTGTATCACATAGAGAATTTGATAAGAAAACCTACTGGTCTTCTGCAAAGACATACAGAAATTTTAGACATGAGACTTTTTACAAGGGACTTGTAGCTGATCTTGAGCTCACTCTCATTTTAATCCTGGGCTTTGTCCAGCTGAGTTCCCAGCTTATGCAAAAAAAGCGTCAAGACTCTTACCATTAGAGAGTAAAGAAAAAAAAGAAAAAAGGAAAAAATGGAAGAAATGTACACTCAGCTCTTAATCAGCCAAAGTGAGGACAGTAACTCAGATATAGCAAAAACTCTGTCCTGTATAAAACATGCATAAAATACACTGCAAGAACAAGAAGCTTACACTACCATAACAATAATAGAAAAAAACAATGGGAAAATGATTCCCCCAGTATGCCAGTTTACTTGCAGAACTCGCTGCCACAGGGTGTCATGGAAGACAAACCAGGGTTTGACAACGATACAAGAAATAAAAGTTGTTGACAGTTATATAAGCTTGGATAAAAACGTCAAGGCTGATCAGCCCACACAACTACACTTTAGAAGCCAATTACGTATCAGGGGGTTTCACAGCCTTTTCTAAGCACTTGTCACTGCTTGCAGACGTCTTCAAAGACCCAGGGTTGGGAGACATAAACTCTTGCGCTGATTCAGGAGACTATGTCTGTTTTACACATCCTATCACTGCTACGCTGGCTCAGTCGCTTCTGGTAATGTGAGGTTATGGCAAAGGCAAAGAGTAGCTAAAGGAAAGTGGAAGGTGCTGTGCAGAACCACTACCTGAAACTCGTGTCTGTGAGCTCTGACCTGCTTCAGTGGAGCTGCATGTGCTGGGAGTCGGGGCACCCTGAAAAACAGGCAGGAGCGGAATTTTCCTGCGCTTCTTTAAAAGCTGCTTTTATGCAAGCAGCTCGTCTTGGCAAAGCAATTCCCATGTACCCCTCATGACAAAGTGACAGCTCCCGAAAGCACGAGATTCCCTCCCGAAACACAAGGTGCGTTTCATGCCTCAGCTTAGACATCTTATCCTGTGAGAGCAGCACGAGCGCATCCACGCGGGCGGCAAGCAGAGCCGAAGGGACCTCCTGCAGGCTGGAGCAGCACTGCCTCTCCTTCATCCCAGAGCAGGGGTGTGATCCTGGCAGGCCCCTGCCCTGTGCCCCGGGAGCACATCCTGAGCGCGCACAGCGCCAGCACCACGTCTCGCCCTCGGCGCTTTGTGGCGCTTCCCTCTGGGCGCTTGGGGGCCACGCTAAAGACAGTCGGACAGGGAGGACCTTGCTGCCTCCAGACAGATTTGTTTATTGGTTCCCCGCAGCCCTCGGTGCCGTGCAGCGTGTGGCGGCAGCTCCCGGCGCGGCGAAACGGGCTGTTCCTCACACCTCCCGCACTGCTCCGCGCGCCGCGGCCGCCGCTCTGCCCTCGCGCTGGGCTCTGTGATTGATGCGTAGCAGTAACTGCCAGCGATCGTCGCCGAATAGTAGAACTTCACTTCACAATGGCGTTTTTAGGGCGGGAGGTGCAGGGCAGGACTCCTGCGCTCTGATGCTTTCAGAGACAAGGCAGCAGGGAGCTCGTGCCAACAGCCTCAGCCCAACAAGTTGCTGCTGGTGAATTAAGGGGGAAAACAAGCCCAAGCACCTCTCTCATTAGTTCGAGCAGTTCTTACCTGGAGGGTGGAGAGAAGGACTTGCAAGCTACTGGCTTCTTGCTCTGCCATGCTGCTCCCCACTCACACTCCCTTTCTAGCAGCGGGCACAGCGCGGCTAGAAAGCAAAGCTGCCAACCTGCCTTGCTGCTGCCCCTGTGCCGTTTAAGAAACGAAGAAGCTAAACAGAGATCCGCAGACACACGCACACTGCTAGCACCAATAATCACAGCAATGCAACTCTAGACCTCGGCAGGAGAGATAAATGTACCCCCTCCCTCCGAGCTCTCCCACTGTGACGAGAAGATTAATTCCTATATAAAGAATCCTGGGGATTAAGGAAAGTGCTCGGGAAAGGTCTGGGTGCTTGGTGTGCGGCAGGCGGAGTGCGGGGAGGGTGGCAATAGCAACAAGAAAGCAGAAGAGCTACAAACCTCAAAGAAAGCCAGGGAGAAGGGAGGGAGCACTGGCTGCCTGACAGGCACTGCCAGCTGACCCGCTGATCCGTTCCAGACCCCGCGTGGACCCGTCTCTGCTTGACTCCCTTCCAGTGAAATCGGAGACACAGCGACAGCAGGGTGAGCGACAGAGAGAAAGAGAGAGAGAGATGCCCTCGGTCTTAACGAGCGCTGACAACGAACGGAAGATACACGCGCTAGGGGGGACAGGTGGAGCGGCCTCGCCAGCTTCAACGGCGTTTTTCAGCTGGCTGGCCCAAAACCTCCGCGGCATCCCAGGCACAAAGGCAGCAGCCCATGACGGAGCGCGGGTGCAAGGGGCACCTCCCCTGCTGCGCCGCAAAGGCCAGGGAGCAGAGCAAAGCCCTGGAGCCCCGCTCGCCTCCCCAGCTGCTGCTGCTGCTGCAGGGCAGCTCCCCGCTGCTATCTAGGGGCTATTTGCTCCAGGGGTTATTGCACCCCTTTCTTTACAGGACTTTTGTGACCCAGAGCCTAAACTGCTCCCTGAAACACCAGTGACCCCATAGTAAACTCTGGTTATAGATAAGTTCCTAGGAGGGCACAGGGTGCTCCAGCAGCTGAATGGCATCAAAGGACTTCATATACAAGAGGCAGAAGGTAAATTTTGAACAGAGGACTAGGTGAGGATTTTCTGGCGATTTTTTTCGATACAAAAATATTAATTAATCCAACACAAACATTGTTTTTTTTTCCAGGATGTAGCAGCTGCTGTTCCGTTCTCCTTATGCCAGAAGGGCGTTTTTGGTCCAGGTAGGCATCACTCCAGCATGGCCTATAGGCTGCCACTAAAGATAATTAATAAGGAGAAGATTGTAAGGAGGTTGGATCTTACCTTTCCAACCTAGGGACATTAATTTCAGTCTCTTAATTCTCAAGTATGCACACTACTCTGGTGCTGGTCTTTTTAGACACTTTAGAGCTTTTCCACTTTGACTAAATAATTAAATATTATTGAGGCAGTAACATGAACCTTTGTCTTTAGCCACAAGACAGATGCTTACAGAACTCAGAACCAAAACACAACATATTAGATAGTCAGTGTACACACCGATTTTTTGATAAAATCACATGAAGCTGTCAGAGAACAGTGCTAAAGATGTAATTTTCTAAGCAGCAGTTATATGAAAAATAAACTGCTTCTTGCTTGGCCAGGGTCTTGACAACCTTTACATCCTGCAGAAACTTCATTGACAAAGTGTTTTTGGCCAATGTCGAGCCAAACCCTCCCTAGCTCAGCCCGGCAATGTGTAAACAAGTGAGGCAAGCACGACATTGCTTGTATGAGCCAGCCAGGTCCCGGGATGGCACGACCAAGTTATAAAATAAAGCAGATTGAAATAGCTTTCACATGTCTCGAAGAGTTAAAGCTCTTGATGAGTGACTTCCAGGCAAGGCTCTGGAGTTTCTTTTACATCAGCAGGACTCTATAAAATCTAATAATAGTTCTTTATATAAGGAGGAGGAGAACCAAAGGAATGGGGAGAAAGGACCGAAGGAACAATATCCTACAAAGGGCTGGGAGGGAGGAAGGTGATAATGACTCTTTTGAGCAGCACTACCACGCTAAGTCTTAGGCAAATTAATGCATTGACAGAAAAATGACTTAAGAGGTAATTAGAAGCAGTTTAAAGAAACTCTTCTGCATTGTCGCTGTGTTCTCTTTCTCATGACAATTATACCTGTCAGTAGAGCTGTGCAGAAGAATTAATTTCCCCCACGTGAATTTTCGGAAGGCAGTAAGGATTGATGGATGTGTGCAGACCCAGGCTGCCGATAGCCTGGATCCCCTGGATCCCCCCAGTACATCCCACAAGGAGAACATCCCATCCCTCCAGGACTTCACCAGCTTCGTGATGATCACACAGTGATCGCTGCTCCCTGTTGTATCATATAACACACTCGATGAATATTCGTCTTGCTGTCCTACCTAAAGCACAGCAGTGTCCTCTAGTGTAAGAGTCTGTCTTCCCTAAAGTCCATACCACAGCACAATGATCTGGTCCTTCCTTCTGTGTGGAGAAGCTAGAAAAACCATTGCCAAAATGTCACTGAAAATAACTCAGCCTGGTAAGCTTTGCTATCAACAGCAAAGCTTAAGGGGGAAAATGTCTTCTGTTCTTTGAAATAGGTAGTTATCTTGGTTGTGCCCAGAGGCTACTGGAAAGCAAATGGCCTTGCAGAAAGCAAAACATTCAACGAGCAGGATAATCAGCAATCCTCCAAAAAACTTATGAGAAAACCCAGAGGTGGCAGTGATGTTTACATGGACGCAAGATTACGTCAAAACTGCCTGAAACAAAATTCTGCTCTGATAAGCTATACGTCTCAAAGGCCTCTAATTATTTACCACCTCACAGCCATTATTTCTATCCCGATTTTTGTAAGAATTTCCAAACTGTTTATAGTTTCTAAGAATAGGAGGTCCCCTATCTCCATATGCAAAGCCCTAATAAATTAGGAAACAGACACACAAATAAGCACTTGCAATAAAGCATGAAGATTTTCCCTTCCATTCATATTATACTGTCAGTTGAGTCTGAAGACCAACCTGTTAGAGTTTGTATTGATGTCACTGTTGTGTCCTTAGGTCCTTGTGTCCTTAGGTCTATATGATCCTTAAACAAAACGAAAATCAATCTCATGACTGCAGCTTCCTACTAGTGCCAAAGTTAATGTCCTCAAGGAGAGGGAGGAAGGGATTACAAGCACAAAGGTGGACTCTCTGTGGGTGCTGCATAAGCTCAAATCAGAAATTTTCCTTTTTTTTGACCTCCATCCCTCAGACACATAAACTAATTAGAAATGTCATCTGATCCCAAATAAATACATGCACACACTTTTAGCCCATAGTAAAGGTAAGATAATTCAGGATGATTTTATCTACATTAAAAGAACATTCAATTCCATTATTTTACATTTTATGAGCATATATAGAAGCCATTACTGTGGATCAGCTGACACTAGATAAAATCTTAACCACAGAAACATGTTTCTACACCCAAATTTACATTCTCCCTCCTGTAAAAGGCTATTTTGAAGGTTTCCTCAAGGAGATGTTATAAAGCTATAAAAATTGCAACCCTGCCCTCAGAAACATTATACAGAAATACAAATGCTTTCATGAATGATAGAAGGATACAAATTTAAAAATCTCTCTGGTTGAGATAATTTGGGAATTTTCCTTGTGAACAAAGTGATGAGAAAAAGCTGAAATTCCTCTACCAGGTGCCTAGCAACCATGATATCACTGATTTTTTTAAATTAAAAATGGGAAACCCACTGGTTCTGTTCCCACTCCAAGTCAGCATTCAGCTTCCTCTTACTTACCAGAACCCCCACCAAATCACATTTGAAAGTAATTCACGGGGTGAGGCAGAATTAGCCCCCCCAGAAACGATTTAAACGCAACAGCTGTAGGACTAGAATCACTATAACCAGAATCAGGTGAGCAGCCACAGCCAAGCTTCACATTTTTGGTCTAGAGTCTATTCAAACAAACTGCAGAAGTCATTCAGTTTGTGGGCATTATCATCAAATGAAGTCCAAATAACGAAAATCAGCTTGGAAACTTGTGATTAACCCAGGGATATTTTCCACCTGATTCTCATAAACTCGACACCAGTTTTACACTAATGATATTGCCTCTGGTTTCTAATAGGGCTGTTTCCATTTTTAAACCAGGAAGATAGATAAGGGGACAGCCAGACTCCATTAAAAATGAAAAAAAAAAATCTAATTGGACAAATTATTCATTCCAAAGCCAGCCTGAGCTTTATGAAACACAGCTGAAATATCTCTATGTTAAATACCCAGCTAACTGTCTGCATTTAATTTACATTAAATAGAGGAACCAATTCCCCTGTCAAAATTACATGTAGCCAAGTACATTTTAATAAGAGGACATTGCATTTTTTATTATTTGGATGCTCTTTTCTCTAACATACCCTTGATTTTCATGATGTTCCTTTTGAGCACATTGCTTTTTAAAGCACACAATGCTTTTTAGAGGTGTTCACCAAAATGATATTAATATATATGCATGAGAAGAAGAAATGATCTTCCATTTGTGAATGCCTATGTTTATCCCTATGCCTGGCTTTATCCCTATGAATAACCTCCCCCACAGGAATAATCTACTCTCCTACAGTAGTGAAATGGTTAAAATGGAAATGAAATCACAACAAGTGATCACGCTGGGATTGATTTTCAGTTGCTGATGGAAGTGACCCAAGGTTCCTGAACGGGAAGTTAGTATCTCCTGGGTCACAAACAGACCACGTGGGATTGCTGGTGTTGCTTTTGGTTTAATATGAAGCTAGTACAGTACCGAGTGCCTGCCTGGGGCGGAGAGGGGAGCAGGAAAGATTAATCAGAGTTTTATTTCCTCAAAGGCATCCCTATCCATCCTGCCTTCCGTTATGTTGCTGCACAGTAGGGTGGCCCAGGGAACATTCCCTGGGGGACATGCTATGGCTCATTTTTACAGCAACCAAGGATGACCACAGGGCTGGTATATCACACATTAATGCAAATACACAGTATGCTGTGTCAGTATGTGATACAGGGAATTTTCTAACAGCATTGTTTTTTTCTCATCAGGGCTACAAGGCATGTTCCAGTAGTTGTTCCTACCTCTGTTTCTGGGTCCCTAACATCTGCACCATTTATAAAAGCATTCATAGAGTCAAATAAAGAGACCTTGGTGAGATGTCCTGTAATAATGTATTAACCCAAGCTTGAAAACACATTCTTCATTTTCAGCTGAGGCTCAGAGAGTATCCACGTGGCCTCTGCATTCTTTGGAGCTCTTCTGGAATAAGAGTGGACAATATTTTGGCAAATCAAACTTTGAGCTGTTGATCAAATCAGTCATGAACTATTTCATAAACCAAGAAGAGACACATGCTCAGTGCCATGCTATTGTTTCCTTTATTTAAAAATGAAAGTTTTCATTAGTCAAGTTGAATGTATGGTTCTTCCACCCTGACAGTTGGGTGTCTTCTGAAATATACTTTGCTGGTCCCTTGTTTAAATACAGTTTGTGAAAAGCCGGTCATGTATGAAATACACAGAGAAACATAAACACAACTTTTTTTTCTGAAAAAAAAGGATGCATTTAACCACTTGCCTGCTGCCCCACTTTGTCTGTAGAGCTCCTTGCTGTGCTGTTCAATGCCTCGGATACAGCAGGTAGACAATACTCGTGCTGCTGCTGAAAGCCACAAGTACGTCCAGGTCAGATCCACCTACCGTGCTACTGATTGCCCCTGGTCCACCAAGACAGGAGACACCTGCTATGTCGATGAATCTTTGCGAGATGGGCAGGTGGCGTCCCCTCGCTGTGCTCCTAAGCTGTCTGGCTGTTAACGGAGCACACGCAGTGTGGGGTTGACTATCCCTCCTCCGGCCAAATATCCCATAATGTCACTGCTGTGTTGAAGGACCACGGTGGGGCTGTATTGAAGGAGCGTAGGGGGAGAACAAAATAATAGTGAAAGAGTTAAATTAGCAACATTGATGTCTCAGCCCATTGATGTCAAGTCCACAGGCAGCAACCCAAGGCAACAACCCCTGTTTTGTCACTTGTGCCTTAGCGAATCTTTCTGCTGCTCAAAATGGCCTCCCCATTTTCCTGCAGGCTTAACTATACCAAGACTTTTAGTTGCTTATAAAATGAAGCAATTCCTTTTTTTCCTACCCTGACAGACTGATTCTCCTTTTCTTTGCCTCTTGTGCCATCTATTTCATCTGTTTAAAATATCTCCATTCTAATTTAATTGTATGTGGCACCAGCATTGCAGAAGTGTGAGCACAGACAAAAGTGCAAGACAGGGAAGACTCTGGTTTGTTGAATGTTTAAGGAAATGGACTTCATGTCAGCTAGATGAAGAACAGAAATGCTTACAGAGACCTACCAGTGCAGATCTACCAGTGTTACAGACTTCTTCTTATCAGCCTACGGTGGTTGCCACAAACATGACATGATTGCTAACAACCCCCAGACTGGTTCTCTATTTCAAGCTGTGGCAGCTCATCCTTCTGTCCCTGGATGTGCCTGGTACAATCCCTGGTGTGCCTATCAGTAGCTCTTGACATGTGCAAAATAAAGTAAATATTAATCCATCAACCCTCACAGTTCCCTCCCTGGGAGGTAGGTAATCATTTTTTCCAGCTTACACTTTGAGAAGTCAAGGAGCCTCTCAAGGACACTCACAGCATCAGTGGCTGGGGAAAAATAGAGGTCACATGGCCTCCAGTGCCACCATGGGAAAACTCTAAGCTGTGATATTTGGGGAGGAGAGATAAAAAAATTCATCGGCTATTCAGCTGTTGAGTTTTTCCTTTCTATGGTCAAAGAGGCTGTGGCCAACTGCACATTTGTCAGCATTTCAAGCAGCAAGTCCTTATTATAAATGCCTGAACATTCGTCTGAACATCTGCACCCTTTTGTCCCGCGGGTAGCATTTGGTGAGACTTTTTTTGGCCCCAGCAAACTCATGCATGAATCTGCAGGAACCTGGAGAGAAGCTCAGTGAAATCAGGTTTTTGACTCATTTCTAAGGAAAACTTGCCCCAAAGGACAACTTCAGTTAAAAGTGGCAGAGTTTCATACTACACCTTTCTTACCACAAGCACAGAGCTAAATGTCAGTTATTCCAGAACCTGTCCCTGTGGTTGCCTGGTGTGACAGTGCCGACATCTCTATGGTTTCATGCATCCGTGGCCTCCCTGGTGTAAGTCAAGATGAAGAAGAAGGTATGTGAATGCACAGGCAGGGAGAGCATATGGAAAGAAAAAAAAAAAAAAAAAAGCTTACTTTCATCTTTCATCTTCATTTTTGTGTTTCTTGTTCAGCTTATTACATAAACCCGTTTCTCCGTGTATTTCCTCCCACATTTGTTACTGGAGGGGACCCCAGTGGCCTGACACATCCACTTCCCTTTCCTCCTCTACTATTGGAAATCCCTCAATCAGTGTCGACTCTTTTAAAGGAAAACCTTCATTTCATTAAAATTTAATTATTGGTTTAATTAAAACAGGCAAGCAGCAGTGTGAGATGTATATGTGTTTTATGGCTGAAGGAAACTGTAAAGTCCTCATTCATTTCCCAGAGCAGCTTCTGAGAAAAATTGGGTTGTCTTTTTATAGGCCAATTCTCAATGCTGCTTTCAAATGGATCCGGGAGCCATTCATATAGATAAATTCGGGCAGTGAATCAGATCCTGCTCGCTGGCTGCCTTTCAGAATATACAGATGATGCTCCATGAGCCCTGTGCTAGAGCCCCGAGAGCTGATGGGACACTCCAAACGATTAATTAATCCTTGTCCAGGCACTTTTCAGTTCCATCTTAATTTATTCACATTGCAAACAAATTTAGCCTTAGTGAAATGAGCTAGATTGACAAGCTTTGGGTGACAGACAATTGCTGTGTTATTCCTACAGAAAGTGTGAACAGGGCAAGACTTTTCCTACACAGTTTTTCCAGTGAGATGTATGCTGTGAGATAGGGAACAGCAGCCTAACCTCAAAAGCATACTCAGCCCTTTGGGTTTTTTTTCATTCTGTTATTTTTTTTGTTTTTGTTTGTTTGTTTTGTTTTGTTTTTGTTTTTGTTTTGCTGACACTGCTCGCTTCAGGGATATCTTTGTTTTAGGCAACCTAAGGCCCCAACACTACCCAGAAGCAAAATCCCCTGTTGTTATTTATGACAGAAAAAATACAGCTGTGCTTGTCCTTCCTCTCGATGGCTTCTCCAAAGCGCCTGTCTCCTAAGCCAGCATCTCTCCGTTTCTGGAGCATAAGCCCGTGCAATGGGAAATCAGCACAAAGCTGAGAGGCAGCACGCAGAGACGTGGGCCGAGCCACCAAGGGAGGAGGTCTCCAGCTGCCCCTCAGAACTGGTGGGGAAGGGAAAGCAACAGTGCAGGAGATGAAGATGTTTCTTTTGGTAGGAACAGATCCACATAAGAACTAGCACGAGGCTGACTTGCGCAGTCCTGGTTTCCCTGAGAACCAAGTCTGTTAGATGCTAATGTTTTTCAGGGAATAAATCTGACCTCATGACAGAGATGGGAATCTTCAGACTCTCTTAAATCCCCGGCCCATCTGGTCTTTGGATTTTTTATGACTTATCTCTTTGCACCAGTGAACTGAGTTTCAAAGAACTGTGCAGCTCTTTGTAAAAGTTGGATATAAAATAATCTTATAAAAAGAAGATTGAAATTTTGGAATATTTTCATCTCATTGCTCTAGGCAATGCTGGACTCCATACCTAGGGTTTGCGGATCCTCAGATTTCTTAGGCCATAGTCCAGAAAGCAAAGAGAGAAGTAGCCTTTCATTCAGAAGCAACCCTCAGGACACTTTCACGAGCATCTGCAATGACCTTCATTTACCCAACCCTCTCTAGCAACACTAGCTGAGAATGCAAGTGAAGTGCAGGGCTGGGAACAGGTTGTGCTGTTTCAAAAGGCTTTTACATCTCTTCTGTATTTGCTGGAAAACGACTCTCATCATTTTTCATTTTAAGTATCTTCCTATATGTGTCTGGAGGTTGCGACATGGATCTCTTTTCATAATGAAAAGCATAGATCAATCTGTGGGTAGAGGTCTGCTTTTCAGCATTACCACTGAGTTCCTGGGGAGTCTGGCAGAGTATGAGAAAATCAAGTGTCTGTGCAGGTACCCAAATATCTTTCTCCTAACAGAAAGACTCTTGTACTATGCTGAAACAGACAGGCTCCTGCTTTATTTTCTTGTCCTCTTGCCTTCACGGAGCAACACCTCAGGAACTTTTCTTTTCGATGCTAACAGGTTATCTGGCTCCACAGATCCCATTGAATTTTACTGCATCCATTGGTCCAATAGGTCCTGTTCGAGTTATTAACATCGCAGAAACTAGCTGCAGCTTAGAAAACCTTTGAACCACAAGTGTTTGGAAGCCAAGGGCACTTGGGGCAGGTATCAGGCTTCCTTGTTGGCATCTGTACAGGAGAAACAATACTGGGTTAGATGGACCTTTGCTCAGTGCCAGCAGAGACATAAAACTTGTTCTGAGTTTGGTATGCTCAATCTCTTTTTGCTCTCATCTTCATCAGTGACCAGTGATCAGCGAAGCTTTGCAACTTGGAGCACTTCAGCTGAAAGGTGCCATATAAGTGTAAACATAAGTGTATATTTTTGAGAGATCCTGCTGTAATGTAGACTATCTATTAGCAACTGTCTAACTGTAATACTTGTGTTTATGTCAGCACTTAAAAAGCATTGATCTGCAGTAAGTGCAACATAGGGAAAAAATCTGATCCACAAGTTCAGAGCAGAGAAATGCTGTTTTTGCCATCGGAAGCTGAGAGAGCGAGGGGAACTGTGGCTGCCAAAACCTGCCTTGCTTCTCCTTTCCCCACTGCTAGAACTCAGGGGGATGACCCATGGTCAAAAGCTGCTTGCAGCTGTAGTCTGGTTGCAAGACTCGTCATCATTAGCTTGGGCCATTGCCCTTGCCCACCTTGGAGGGCTGCTGGGCTGCCCCTTTGCAAACTGCTGCCCACTGTGCTGTGCCGGTGCCACACGGGCACGTCTCCAAGTCAGAGTGAGCCTCCGCATTTCCCGGTGTGTGGCAGCACAGGGCGAGCTCTGTGGATATCTCCTAACAAGTTTTGCTCCAAGCAGAGCCCTTGAACTAGGACCTGCCTCATTTCATTTGATCTGGGAATAGGAGGCTTGCAGAACAACAGGGTTTATGGAGAGAGCAAGAGACCAGATGGAGTCTGCCCAGGGAACACTGCATTGAAAAAAGAGTAGCTTAAAGCTCTCCGCCTGTTAGTACCTGTGTGCAGCATATCACACATATTATTCTGCTGAACACGCTTCTCTCCCTGAAGACAGACTTACTGCTCTTTCTTAAGAGAAACCTGAAAATTTCTGCTCCTCAGAGTACTCCCAGCCTGTTCCCTTAGCCACGAGCAAGCACAGCCATCCTGCCCCGCCAAAAGATCTGCAATTCTCCTTTCCACCATCCCTTGCAAGTGACCTGAGGCAGCTTCACTGCTCGCTGTTCTCTCCCCATCCTGCAGTGAGTGTCCCTCGTCCTCCCATCGTGGCACAGGACAAGGGAATCACAGAAAAACCAAGAGGGCAGGTTGACTGTAGCCTTACCCTCAAACCAGAGTAAGGAGTAGGCGGGGGCGATGCAGAGGCAGAGGGCTGGCAGTGATGAGAAATGTGGCTAACGTGGAGCCAGGGCTTATTCCAGTGATAAGCAGGAATATAATTGTGCAATATCATCACCAGTTGGCTCCTTTTAATCCTCCTGATTCTGCACATCTGTAATTGGGGACTTGTCTTTATCATCTAGGGCACTTTGCAACATGCAGCTCTCCTCCGGAGAAGCGAGATTGGTGACCAGATTAAAGCCCATTCCATGCTCTCCTCACTCGGGAGCTCGCTGCTTCCCCTGATGTTTACATATGATAGGCTGACTCATTTCCACATGAAGAGCTGACATTTCCCTCTCAAACTCAGCGCGGGGGTCATGGGCTGCTACGTTAAAGAGAAAAACTACAATGAGGAGATGTTCTAATCATTGCATCAGATTACAAAGGAATGTAAATCATCAAGCGATGTTTTCTTGTTAAAAGGGAGTGAGGTTTCTTCAGCTAGCTCTAAAAATGTTGTGATATTGCACACGATATGCCCACACACAGGCATTCACATGCACTCGCATGCACCGGGGCACGGCCCTGAACGTAAGTAATGATGCGAGAACCCTGAGGAGCAGCTCCTCCGTCCTCTGCGGCTCCTCAGAGCTCCCAGCTGATCTTCGGAGGGTCACTTTCCTGTCCTGTTTCTCCATCTACCATCTGATAAATTGGGGCAGTGTCCAGTCCATGCTGCAGGCTATGGCAGGGGTGAATATGTTAAAAATGTAGCAAATGGGAAACATCAAAGTGGCTAAGGCTGATATGGGACATATCACCCAAATGTGAGAAACAGTAGCCATAATTGTTTATATGTCTTATAACATGCTTGTTCACAGAAGCATCACTGAAGACTTAAAAAGAATGAAAGCCCTTTATTTATTTGACCTTACCATCACCATCTGCCCATAAATAGATGTTCAAGAAAAAAGGGGAAGGGAAGAAACCAATAAAAGGCTCTGACAAAACTGCTTCTCTTTCAGGCACAGCATTGCAGGGGGTGGAAAGGAGGGAAGAAATTGTTCTGGGGCATCCAGCAAAGCCCTAGACACTGCCTGCAACTTTCTTGTAATGAAGATGCAGCACATTTTGTATTTCTTGTTCTTTTCTGGGATTCTTGGAAATCCATCTGCAAAGTACCTGCTAAAGTCCTGCTCTGGAAAAATAATGATTTAAACAGAAAAGGAGGGTTGTGTTTAAGTGTGACCCGAAGCCCACTGAACAACGTGGGGTGGGGAGGCCTCCTGGCAGCCCAGCTCCAGCCCTTGGCACCTGGAGCGAAGGCTCAGCAGAGGCAGAGGAAGAGCGTGGACGTGAACAGGCTCGCTGCTGGCCAGAAAACTGCCACCCGAATCAGAGAGCACAGTCTAGGAAGAAAAAACCTGGAGCCCATCATCATTTTATGATTCTAATTTAACTTTTATGAACATGTTTTGAGCTCCCCGAGTCAGACTCTGGTATTGATCTTTTCAGTATTGTTAACTCATAACCAGACCATATTTGAAGACATAAACTTTAAGAGGGATAATAAAGAAGAGCTAGACCGTGCTGGCTGTGTTCTTCTGAGCCCAGGCACTGGGGGTCATAAATCCTGCTGGAATTGGTGAAATTATGCAAGCAGAGATTAACTCCTGGCTGTGGCAGTTTTTGAGAGGTAGGATAGCAGTCACATCGGTCTTCATTCTAAGTTCAAAATGGAATTGTCTTGGGAGATAAAGCAAAGGGTGTGTAAGAAAGTAAACAGAGGAGAAACAGAGCACTGATTTCTTTCTATCTGCCTGTTTTTGAGAAATGGGCCAAATTTCAGCGTTCTGACCTTTTTTTCTGGATCAGCTGCAGACTCTTTCAAAATAACTCATTGCTTAAAAGCGAGTTGTTCCTTCCAAATCCATTTGAGATTTGAGCCGAGCAGGAGCATTTAGATCTTGGAAACTGTGTCAGTGTCTAGGGAGCGAGCTGACCCTGGGCACGGGCGCAGGGTGATGGATATCCTGCCTCTGCTGTACTGCGTGTCTGCTCTGCGTTTCAGGTCAGGGAGGTTCATGCAGCCTGCTCTGTGCTTCTGACTGATGGATAGCATGAAAAGCCTAAATAATGATGTTCAGGGGCTTTTTTTCTCTCCATGGTAACAATACAAGAAGGGCAGTTTTCCAGCTTCTAGCTGTTTCTGAAAGAAAGGAACATGAAAATATGTGACAGATTTTACTTGTTAAATGCATCCGAACCTAATGGAGGGAGGCCAGGGAACTTGGGGTGAGTTGGGTGCACTCGGCCCCGGGTGTGCAAGACGTGGAAGGTGTTCTCAGCTTGACTATCACACTGAAAAATATGAAGGCAAAACTTCCTCAGTTCCTCTGAGGCCTAACATGGCATTTGAATTTGAAGTGTAGGCCAATGAGCTGTCAAGCGCAGGTGTGAATGTGTGTCTGCTTGCAGACGGACCCTGTTCAGACCCTGCCCGGCTGCATGTAGCTGGGAATTACACATTGAATCTCACATGCAAAAGGTGTTGGCAAAATCTGAAGACTCCCAGCAATCCCCTTGTTCACAATGACCCACACTGCTCCATTTTTAATGTCAAACAGTGCCCCGATAGCAGGCGAGTTATTGCAGCTTTGGGATTTCTTGTAAAAACTTCTCTCCCCTCTTATGGTCCCTCACACCCCCAACACCAGTGAAACTCCTGTTTCCCCCAGCATGCTGAGGTTGGAAGCCAACCTAAGGCCCGGCTGCTGCATTTTCAGCGAGTTGTGCTGCTGCTGCCCAGCCTGCCACCTCATGCCTTCTGGAATTAAAACACAAAAGGGATCTTCAGAAAAATAAAAGCCTGTGCAATATGTCCTGCCAAAAACTTGGAGGGAGCTCAACAAAGAGCGCCTGGAATGATGAGGGAACTGAAGGCGGTGACTTTTGAGGAAAGATTAACATTGCTAAAAATAGCCCAGTTGGGTAATTAACGATCAGCAGGGTACGTGATAAAAGTCTCTGTGTATCTAAGGGTATAAATAATCAAGAATGGAAATAAATTATTTGGAGCGCACAAAGAACAACTACCAGAATGCCCTGCAAGGAGTGTTGGCATTAAATAACAAATGTACAGGATGAAAAACGGGGGCATCTCCTCTCCCCGTGCCTGAACTCTGTTTATCTGGGACTTGAACTAAAGCCAGTTGCAGTCAGTGGGAATTTCCCTCCAGTCTGGAAGTACCCAGTGCAAGGAAGCAGGACACAACAACCTCTCCAGTGTTTTCTTTAGTTGCAGTGACTTCTGCACATGTGAATCCAGGGCACTAGAATGGGGATCCTTCTGTTGTTGTCTGTGGCTTGTCTGCTCTACAAAATTGGCATTACCTAGAGGGGGGCAGATCTGCACTTTTTATCCAGAAAAAGCAGCTCACGGTAACAGTTAGAGCTCACAGGCAGAAGGGATCTTTATAATTCTTTACCCAACTTGTTGCATGCGTGACACGTGGTCTTCCCAAACGGTGTCTTGCTTTATCACAGAATCACAGAATGGTTGAGGTTGGAAGGGACCTCTAGGAATTGTCTAGTTCAACCCCTCTGCTCCAGCAGGGACACCTAGAGCACGTGGCACAGGGTTATTGGCTCAGCCAGGTATATATTGAACTGAATAAGCCCTGTGTTTGTTGCTATTCTTTTCTCTGTGTGTCCTTAGAGTTACCATAGCTTCAGCACAAAAGTACTACTAAGAGCTCTGGATTTGACTTAGAGAGATTTGCTTGTCCTGCCTTCACTTCTCTCTCCCCATCTCAGAGCCAGGTCCTCTCGCTAGAACCACCCGCACATTTCTGAGCCACCTTCCCCCTAGCATCTAGACCCATCCTCCCGTTTCCTCTCATTGCTGAGGTGTTACTAGGTGATTTTCCCATGTTAGAACAGGTAAGCAGCAATAAGATTTAGACAAGACAAGAAGCAGCAAATTAAATTGCATCCAGCTTAGATACAAGGGTAAACCTTGCCAGGAGAAGGCTGGTGAAGCACTGAACCAAACTGTGTGAAAAGACATCAGTTTCCAGTGTGGACAGTCTTCAAGATCTGGTGAGACAGACATCTATCAAACACTAGATAAACACAGTCACTGCTGCCTTGAAGTAGGAAGATGATCTTTGTCATTTCCTCAGGGCCCCTGCCGTTCAAGCATTAGTCCCCTTGCCCCCTTCCATATTGCTGTAGCTTCTTCTGCTTGTCAGCATTGCAGTGTTGACATAGCATGGAGATCCTGCTTGGCAACCTCCCTCTGTGCTTGAGATCTACATGCTGCCGCCCTCTTTCTGCTTTATAAGGAGGTGACATTAGAGCTCAGAGTGAGAAATTTTCAGGACGTTCTATTTTATTTCACCTGACAGCTGTTTTAGACCATTTTGCTCCCCAATGGAAGCACGATAAGGCCCAAAATGAAGGTTGTAAATAGCTCAGCAAGCTGCACATTTAAGTCTAATTTTATGTGCAGCATCTTTTATTAATGTTGCAACATTTATCGTGCATTTCAAGTCATCATTGATTTTTTATTTAAAATTATACTTTTTATCGCATGTGCATCCTGCCAGCAAAATAGGAGACGGTTTTTCCCCTTGATATGAATCCTCATTAATCTTCTAAATACACCTGTAAGTGAGAAGTCAATTCTCTTAGAGCCAGCATCAGTACCTAAGCTCTTCGACTGAGCCGTCGCCAGGTATTCCTTCCAGAGGGCTGCAGAAAGGTTGTTTAATTGCATGAACCAGCATGTGTAAGGTGGAAGCTGAGGGAAAAGAACGCTCCCCTGTGACTTATTGCATCTGGGACTGATTAGCTCAGTTATTATATAATTAAGATTCAGAGGAGAGGCATAAAATATCCAGCAAGGACAATGAAAGCTTTCTGAGATCTGTTAAAGCAGCTAAGAGGTGTGTGTGAGGCCAGGCATAGGAAGCAAATCGAGTACATTTTTCATTCAGCGGCCAGGTGCCTTGTTAGGTTAAATGGTATCGGGTCTCATTGATCATATTAAGGCTTGCAGCAGTATAGCAGTGTATACTAAAAAGATCCTGGACCCCTGAGAAACCTCATTCATTAAGAGTTTTGCTACCTAGCATAAATAAATGAGCTAGGGGTACAGTGATTTTTGTTTGATTTTCAACCAGATCTAGTAACATTGCTTTGTGTTAATTGAAAGCTTGAGTTTGACCTTGCATTAACTGGGGAACAGACTATAAGGATATGATTGCTCATTAGGCTGGAATGCAGGTAAACAAGATCCCAGGTGGTTTTGGTTCTGGGCATTTTGATGAGACACCTGCAAGCGTTGGCTATAAAAATAATGAAGCCAAGACAGTGGGATTAACGCAAATACGGAACAAATATAAACAAGCAAATGCTTAATCAACTGAACATGGGTTATCAAAATGTATATAATTAGGGAAATTAGTATGTTAAATAGATACTGGAGTATAAAAGAGTATGTTTAAGGGACAGAGGTCTCCAGAGCTGTTTTCCCAAGATGCTTCAACACCAGAGGATCATTTTGCCATGCCACACCAAAAAGTGTGGGCACATGAAAGGAAAAATTGCCTGCTGGCAGATTTTGCATATTGGAGTGTTGCTTTGATTTTAATGATAAAGAGGGCTCATTTAACTCTAGTTTGTCTTTTACCATGCAGGTGTGCAAAAACCCAAGGGCTAATTTCAGGTACCTGTTCAGACAGGTGAGCCTGCTAAAGGAGGACACCCGGCCCAGCCACATCCAGCAGTCTATGGTCTGCAGCCACCTCCATCAGCATCACCTCTGTGCAGGAGCATCTGCCGAAGGCACTGACAGTGCCAAGGTGGGTCTTCTTGCATTGGGCCTGGCTGGGAAAGTCTGACCTAGTGAGGAGACCTCTTCCATTTCCCTCAAATAAAAACCCCTCAAGAAAGCAGCTCCCTTCTGAGCTAGCCTTTCCCTGAGCCACATCCAGCACTGTCCCTTGGTGCTTAGGAAGCCTCCATCAGAGGATGGAGAGGTGCTGGCCTAGGCAATGGTGAACTCTCCACCCTCCCAATGAGCTTTAAGACTCAATGACTTTTTAGTCGTTTTCTAGACATAACAATTAAGGCCCTGTAATCAGTTGCACAGACACTGCAATCAGCCCCAGCAATCAGCCTCCCGCCTCTGACGCTGATGATTACCAGGAAGATGCCACAGCGTCAAGGCACTAATTGACCACTTGGATAAAAAAAATAGCAAAAGAAAGAAAGGGTAGAAGTGCATTTATGCCTCCATTTCTGAAGGCCCAGGAAGGAGTCTGGTATCTTGCTGAGGCCTTCAAAGCTGAGCTGAATTTGCCTCCTGGTTTATATTTGTTATGAGTCTATTGGCTCATGTTGCCTGAGTGTGAGAGACTGACCTGATTGATGTCTGAATGAACCTGAACTCAGGAGGGACTCATGGCTGGGCTGGGCTGGGATGCTGAGTATGTATTGCAGACCTGTGTCAAAATTACTACCAGAACTTGCACTTGATCTAACTTGTGCTGCAGGAATCATCTCAAGCTGGCTAGGGAATTCAGTTAACATATAACCCTTCCTTTCTCTCTAGCGATCTGGGCTTGACTAGGTAAAGGTAAATCCAGGCTTCCTGAGCTACTGTTAAATATTTATTATACATATTTTCATGGTACGTTAAAGTCCAAGATAAGAACTGGCTCCCCAATTTACCATACTTTGTGTCAAAAAGAGAAAACAGAGGCTGCAAAAAAAAAGCATTTTGCATATGATTCACGCTAGTTTCTCCAAGTTACTTTTCATTTACGCCCAGTTCACTGTTCGTGATTTCTTTGCTCAGTGCTTTGTAACTGCAATGGACAGGAGGTAGCTGAGAGGCAGAGCACCCAAGCTTGTGCTGAATTTCATCTGTACCATGTCTGGATATTGGCAGTGTTCCTATATGTGAAATCATTTCCACCCAGGAAATCACCTTTGAACAGAAAAGATATGTTCTTATGTTTCAGATGCATCACTTTGTTTATTGACCATTAATTATTGGTCTGTGTCTCTTAACAGCCAGAGCAGGGTGGCATCGTGTTGGTGATTGTCCCAGGGTGGCTTTCTCATGAGATACAAATAGCAATAGTGCTCTGGCTGGCCCAGGAGTGAGGCAGTCAGTGTAACAAGGTTATAATGTAAAGCAGTGAGCAATTAGCTGGGAGATTTACTTCCCTGTCTTAAAAGCATTTTTATTACTTAATCAATCACAAGCAATTTATAAACAAGGCTGAGGTTTTATAGGGAACCATAAATCTGTCTTATTTGCTTCCAAGATAAAGCAGGAAAAACAGACCAAAGATTCAAAAGACATTTGATCAATTAAAATAAAAAAAAAAAAAAGCAGAAATAACTCCAAAGAAGATAAATGATTTGTCAAAGGAAAGAAGGACTTGAGCAAAGGCTGGAGGAAAAAAGTTCATCTATCTATTTGCTAGCCTGTCACATCATCCATGACACAAGGCTGAAGTAGTAGCACTGTAAATTGAAAATGTGAACTGTTTGGGGCAGGGACTTGCTTTGCCACTGCATGCCTTCCTCAAGGTGCATTGCAACCAGTGAATGCCAGCACAGTAAAAATGTAAAACAAAAATAACAATGCTGAGTCGGCAAGCATGGCAGTTCCAGGTGTTTTGCTTGCTTTCCAAGCTACTGACTCTTTGCCAGGATGGGGCAGCATTAGGAACCTGTTGGGTAGAGATAAGATACCTGTTGCCTCCAAAGAGAGCTCCTCAAAGCCACGGATCCTCCCCTTCTCTTTTAACTTCTCTTGGCATTAGAAGGAAGTTACTGGAAATAATTTACTTGCAGCATTTCTGTACACTAAAAGCTGATGACCATACAGTGTAACACAAAGATAGGCAAAGGCACAAAAAGATGGACCAATCTGAATCCCTCCTCTGTCATCAAGGCCAGAAAACAGTGCATTGATGGGCCATCTCCTCCCCTGCAGCCTTGCAGACCTTGAGCTTGATGCTCTGCTGCTGGTTTGCATCCCTACCCACAGCTCTTCCAGCCCATACTGGTTGGACCAGTTGGATTTCCATAGCAGGGTTCGGATCGTTACCTTGGCACAGATGGAATCAGCCCTTGCTGGCTGGCAGCTCCTCGGCTGGTTTGGCAGGTGGCCCAGCGCGGGCGGCCCCTCCGCCTCGGGCATTCAGTGTCTCCACAGTTCTGCTGACTCCCATGAACCTGCTGCATTCATATTGCCATGAAGGTCCCTCTTTGGGGAGAGATGCTGGGAAGAGCCTCGTACTGCATTCAAGAGCTGGACGTTGTAGCTGGACATTACCCTGCTGAATTCGCCTCTGTTTGTGAAGACCTAATTAACCCAGGACCATTTTTTTTCAGGTCTGGGGAGAGAAAAAAAAAAAAAAAAAAAAAAGCTTTAATCTTAAAACTCCCAGTCCTGATTCTTCCATTTGTCATCCAGTCTGCCATCTCACGATTTACACCTTTCAAAAGCAGAAACATAGTAATATCTATTCAGAAGAGCATGACTTCTGTATTTCCCTTTTGCCCACTGACTCCCCAAGACGCAGATTGATGGAGAAGCAGGCTCCCTTTCTGAGATGAGAATTTTAGAGGACATAGGGGGACACAGAAAGCAGCTATGAAAATGAGGAGACAAAAGGAGCAATTAAGGTGCTGAAAATTGATCTCTTTTGTCGTTTTAGATACCCCAAGACGCATAGCTCCCACATGCCCTCCAGAGGGGTCTCCTGCAGGCTCTGTGTCATGTCTATCCTGCATCTTCTAAGGTGGCATTGACCTCTTCTGTTTGGTCATCTCAATTGCAGAAAAACATTTAATAAGAAACATAGCCTTATACGTAAAGCTCCAATGTGTAGCTTGCACAGTCACGGATTTTACCCAGTTTATCACACTGTCTGCCCTGCGTCTCATGTCCATCTCTACAGGAGGCAACAGAATTTCTCTACTGCTCCATGGTATCAGAAGGAAAAATAAAATTCCTAGATAAACAGACAACTTCCCAGGGTATTTCTAATAACGGCTTCTTCTCTCTGAGCCAGCCAGGGATTTCCCTGCGCTCCGCAGCTGCAGAACCTGCTCCGCGGAGCCCGCGGGACGGCTGGATGAAGCCACGGTGTCGCGTGGTAGCACCGCGCAAGGCTCTTGCATTTCAAGACCTAATAGGAACAAATATGTCATCACATAGTTCAGCAATTTAACAGCTCTGAATGTTTTTGACAAATAGCCACTTCCTCGTTTCAATTCATACACTTTTACTGCAGATAATGAGAGTCAGATGCTCTAGCTCAGCACTGAGCACTTGCTTAGCTGAAGCAGAGCTTTTGCCTGGGGTCATATGAAAAGTCACAGTCAGAAACTGTCACCCCTGGACCTTTTGGTTTCCTGCCCTATCCTGAGGAGCTAAGTAATTACTGGGCTTTGAGAACACACTTAACACAAGCAATGGATGTCATAAAAGTGTCATAAAATATTTAAAAAGTGTAACTGATTTAACAGGGGGGAAATGTTGACATATCTGATCCTTCCCACTATAACAGTCACAAATAATAGATGCACATCGTATCTTACAGTATATATATCATGGATTATTTGACGAATTAGTGTCCCAACCCACTACACTTGCACAAGAGAAATACTCCTGCCTTCCTAATTGGCACTGGAAATGCCAGATAGTTTTTCTTGTATCCTGGCAATTATTTTTGAGATTATTTATTATTGATCAAGTGCTGACAAATGCCTTTGGGGTTCTACAAGCATATGAAGAAAAAGCTTTTGTCCCATTGAACATACACATAGAGTTCGGCTCTGAAGGGCACAAAGAATGCCATTAAAGTCAATAGCCATTTATCTCATGGGAGCCTCATGGGAGTATCCACAGCCAGAGCAATTCAGACACATGCAATTACCTGTGGCCAACTGAAGGCCATTGGAGGATGCTGCGAGGAGCAGGCTGTGCAAACACTGTGCACACACTGCCTTTTTTTGAAGAAGATGTGTTGGAGCTTCGCACAGACAGGCAGAGAGAAGCAGGTGATGTGCAAGAACATCCACATTCTGGCAAATCCTTCAGGAGAGAAAACAAAGTGATATGTCAAGAAAACAAGACCTCTGTGTCTAAGCAATCTCAAAAATACTCTGTGTTGCTCCATAATGCCATGGCTGCTCATACAAAACAAGGGCCTCAGAGCAATGGTGGGAGAGGGTATGAATATTTTCTTTTCAGGATTGCTGTAATAAAATTATTTATTTCCACCTTTTTATAAGTGATAGCTTGTACTTTGCCCTATTTCCTACACCCAGATTGGTCTCAGCAGCAATGCACACCCATTCCAATTCTTTAAAAAGCTGAAAACTAGATACTTTCATTTCCCCTCTCCCTTCTGCCATTTTTCTGAGTTACAGGCAATTGATTAATACAATAAGCCTCATTAACTACAAATGCAATACAGCAGCTATTAAACTAATCTATCCCATTTCTAAGCATTTTATCATGTAATTATTGCAATTATTTTAATGGACAAAAATATTAAGTACTAGGAGCTCGCTTATCCACTCAGGCCGGAAGTTGACAAAAGTGCTTTCCTCTTGTTTATTTAAGCACCAAGAGAAGTATTGGATTTTCAAAAGAAAAAGAACAATCACAGATTTTACAGCTTCTGAGCACGGATTACCTTTAAATTGTGGAAGAACATGATAGAAAGAGGGATAGTCAGAATAGCAGTTATCCTATCTAGGATGGAATATTTAATTCCAGATTGTCAGAAACAAATACAAATACTGGATTTTGCTCTCAACTTATATGAACAAAATCAAAGGGTGCTTTCTGAGACTGAGGATGAAAACCAACCCAGTGGCAACTGTTCCCCTTATGAATATAACTCCATCGGCTCCTTGGATTGTATCTTGATGTGCAACTTCATTTTATCACTATTGTAGGGTCAATGGTGTAAAGAAAGGAATGAAGCACAGTGGTCGCCTGTCTGAATTCTTTACTTGTCAGGTCAACTTTCCTCTCTGTGATGCTGAACAGGAGGTGGTAGAAAAATGGAAAAATCAAAGTAACAAATAAAAGAATGTTGCTTTTATTCAGCAGGATGCTTCACAAAACATAATCTTTTCTTCAGAAAATGTTTTTATTTATTTATTTATTTTATTTTATTTTATTTTTTTTTTTTTATAAAGCATCAATGTGAATCACTGTTTGGGCATTTTTCACTTTTTCTTTTTCACCAGTTTTCGTTCTTTTCTGGTCTGTCTCCACTCATGTTTCTTTTTTTCCTGATTTATCATGGAAAGGGAATCTTAAAACTGGGAAAATATGGATAGGAATAACCAATACATTTTTAAAGACCTATTTTCCCCAAATATTTACATTTAAAAGAAAGAACATCTGCTCTACTTTGAAAGATCTTATCAATAAAAAAAATCCACCATTTCTCTAGTAAGTCATTCACAATAGAGAGCAAATAAAGTGGGCTCTTTGCTAACTGACTTCATAATTCTGTCTGTACTTCAAATGCATCAGAAACTTGCATTGCTCTGATACAGTCTCTTAAAATAGTCAATTTAGCTTTTATTGCTTGCCTCCTCAAAGCAGATTTGTCGAATGCCATCAAATATGTGCCTGAAAACTCTCCGTGTCAGGTTACATTACAGGGCGCAGCGCTACCCTGGGCTGAAGAACCCCTCAGCTATTTCCAGCTCTGTGGCTCTGTGGTCCACGCAGAGAACTGGTGTTTTTGTGACTTAAGAGTCTCTGGGCGATGCAGTGGCAATATGGGAAGGCATGAGATGGGTGGTCGTTGCTTCTCCATCTGTCAGAGCCTTTGCATCTGTAGCCCCACCTTGGGCTCATCCACAAGCCAGGGCTTTGCCTTCACAACCTCCCCTTCCCAATAGCTGCTCTCCCAAGATCTGCACTAAATCTCTTCCAAATGAATCCCCAGTCCAACCTTCAGCCAACCTAGTTCCACTCTTTATTCACCACGGGGCTGCTCGCAGCTCTCCGGGCAAGGGTAGAGCAAGGCGAAGGAACCAGACACGGCGCGATGAAGAGCAGAGCTATTCCACGGCTTGCTGCCCTCGCTGACACCTGCTCGCTTGGGTGTGCGTTTTGCCCCGTATATCATCTCTAACCGGGCAACGGACAGGCCTCGGCGTGCGTGCATACTTGTGCCTGTCGAGGCCTGCTGCGCCTTAGAAATCATGCCTTTTATGCCCGTGGGGCTAGTTAGCCCAGATAGCCAAACGATCAGCGCAGATCTCCGGTGCGTGCACTCACTCCGTGCTCATAAATTAAGTGCCAGCAACTTTGGGAATTGGCCCCTGGCATCTAACAGCACGCTCCCTTCCACTCCATTACTGCGCAGCACAAGCCATTACGGACTCACCGGGGTGAGAAGCATTTCCAGGCGCTCTGTGAGGCAGCACAAAACGCGCTGTGCTGCAGCTAGCCTAAGTCCACAGCATTTTAGTGCACAGGAGCTTGTTACTGCAACTTTGGCAGAGCTTGTTTCTTTGCCTTCAGAGCAGGCGCTGTGATGTTCTTCATGGAAGCTCCTGCATTGGGAAGGATCAGACCTGTCTTTCCCCGCCTCATCAACTCTGCATCTCTTTTCAACACTCGTTTTAAAATGATTTTTTCCCATTCTCCTTGCATCTACTTCTTAATTTGACTCATACTCTGCTATTGATCTTGTAAGTGCTGAAATGTATTCACCAGACAATGTCTTTACGGCTACTATTTTCTCTAATTTATTCTGTTCATTTCCTGACAGCGTTTCATTACAAAATAAAAGTATTTTTAATGTTTCTATAGTATGCTATTTATACGGAAGCCACCTTACAAAATAACTTTTTATTGTGTGCTATGGAGGAAATCTGCACGGCTCTCACATTGCTCCATGCAGGAAGTTAATACCCACTCGTGAGCTTGTCTCCTTGGCGTCCTGCAGTTCTGTAAGTGGAATTACTTTGATGACTAAACTACTAAATCAACACTTGTCTGACTCCCTTTAAAAATAATTAAATCAACTTTCCTTCACCTCCCACTGAAATAAACAGCAAACAAAAGAATAAGGATCCCTTGTTGTGACTCGACACTCAGCTATCACTGCATCCCGTTCTGATTATTTTTTCTCTTTTGCAAATGGATTTAAATTCACTTCTTAAGGCAGAAGCAATATAGTTGGAATTCCTTTTTTTTTTTTTCAACTTCCATCTGTTTCTGCTATTTGAAAAGATTTCAGAAATTGCAGAAATGGATGGATTAGCATGGAGAAAAGGACAGAGGTGCCCAGTGAGCCCAGGTCCCTGGGTAGCCCCAGTTCATGCAAATGGTACTGCTATCTGGTGGCTACTCGATGACTAATGGAAAATGCTTTGGTTGCCTCAAGCCTCTATTTGGAGAGCAAGTATACATAACACAAATGCTTGCAACAAACTGAGCCAAGCAAAGAAGCCAAGGATTAACTAGGAATTAGAGCTTAAACTCACTTTGATTGACAGGCAAAAAAAAAAGCAAGGAGTGCAACTGAGAGGGGTGCGATGGGAGGAACATTTTTGCCAGATTGCTGGGGGACAGTGAGAGGTTTGTAAAACATTGTTTTCATCATGGCAATTTCCTGATTGCCATGAGATTTCAGTCTGCAAAAAAATGAAACTGATAATATCAACATGTCCCACTTGTGGCAGTCTCTGAATTGAAAACTGTCGTGCTGTTTCTAGGAATATGCTTTTTAAAATAAAATATATTTTTTTTTGTTAAAAAATGTCAGTTTAAAGGCTTGACATCCAAGCTAAGTGTTTGAATTATGTTGAAATGTCAGACTTGGACCAAATATCAATGGGACTGCAAAGTGTGGGGAGAAACAATGCAATATTTCCATTTTTTTTTCAGTCCTGTCTTAGGCTGATGGCAAAATCAGACTAAGAGAATTTATTCTCAGGCTGAAAACTAGGATTTCAGGTGGATTTTGGGAAGATAGTGGCTTGGGAGAAACCTGTTCTGGTGTCATCCAGACATCTACTGCGAATTAGGATTTGGCTGTATAGAAAGGTACCAACCATGGAATTTGGGTCCAGAGGAAGCTCAGGCCCATAGCTCAGGGCTGTCTCCAGTAAAGCAACCCGTGTCTGACCAAGACCATCCATCCAGACTAAGAAACTGCAGTTCTACAGTGGTGAACAAGAGAGGTGCCATGAAGAGGTCTGGACCTGTGAGCTGAAGACGTCAATTACTACAGCCCCTTATCTAACCTGTGTTTGATTGTCAGAATAAACAGTTGTATTGACTGAGGTGAAATGAAGCAGTAAAATCTATTCTGTAGAGATTGTTCAGGGACTTCCAGGACCATCTAAGGAAGTCTGACTCTCTCCTTGACAGTTTAAAGACCAGGCACGAACAACTGCAACTGTGACTTGCTGCTCTAAATATAGAGCAACACAAATTATCACATGTTGACAGGTTTCAGTTCCATAGATGAGTCTGCCAGCGAGGCCTTGAAAGCATCTCCACTCTGCCTTCTGTGAACCAAGAAGATAAGGCCTCTGTGAATAACAGGGTGAACCCAGGATTTTCCTTCAAGGTACAAGCCAGCTCATCTCAACATTCTCCCCCGGTCCATCTTGGGATAGACTTCATTGAGATGAACACCCTGCTGTCTCCTGTCAAAGATAGATGCTTTTCTCATTAACATGACTTGATGGAGGAGAATCAAACCCCTGCATTAGATAGGGATCACTTTTCTTTTTCCTCAGAGCAACAGTTATAAATCTATCCTACACATAAATCTAGCCCTGCAGACCACCAGCCAGTGTATTCCCCTACCTGCCACATAATTAAAGGTGGCAAAGAGTGACTCCTCTTAAGTAACACTTCTGACAATTTCCCAAAACACTATTATAGGGGAAAGAGTTTGGATCAGATCAGCAAGTTTTGCAATAAAACCATGCTGAAAAGTTTTGTATTCAAACATTTCATACAATTAACCTTCTTCATATAAACTAACTAGTTTCAAAAGAACACTGTTTTGAATAAAAAAAAAAGAAACTTTAAAAACATGTTAGAAAAAAAGCATTCTGAAAATTTCAGCGCTTAATCCTCAAAATATTAACTGGGGGTTTCATAATATAACAACTTCTGTCATCTCTTACGTGAAAATTTTGAATTCCAGTTGGTTATATCAAATGACCACTGTCTTGTGCTTCAGAGCTACTGCTGTGTTGGGGTAATGCACACTGAACTCAGCAATGGACATCCATGCCTAGAAGTCCCCACTGAAGGAGAAAATCATTAATACCCAGCAACAGGCAGACAGATTTAGCCCTCAAATGCAGGAGAATTAGTCCTCTTTCTTTCCTGCAAGGCTGAGTCTAAGAGATACTTTCCTGAAGGAGCACAAAGGTAGAAGTTGTGAGGAGTGGGGCTTTCTATATTTGAAGGACCCACCAATCAATAAGGCATGAGCTTGGATTTTTATAGCATTGGGGTCTGTGTCTAGTTGAGGGACCAGCTGCTAAGAAGGAAGCTGAGCTGCAGGGAGGAGTAGGGAGAGATGACAGTAGCGGATTAAAGAAGCCACATCTGAGATGAGAAGGATCTTAAGACTTAGAGAGACTCTAACTAAACATATGATAAGTAGTGAGGAAAATGAAGGAGGCAAATGCAGGGATCTGTCCATGATGGATTCATTTATATTCTACACTCTTCTAATGGTTACTGTGTAGAGAATGTCTGGAAAATCCTGGGCTATTTGTTTTGTTTTATTATCATGTGTCCCTGGAGATGTAACTGCAAACCTCAAGGGAGCGATACATACTACCGAAGTTAGGGAGCTACCTCAGGCCCCAAATTAGGAGTCTTATCACCTGTCCAGATAATCATGCAGAAGAGAAAGGGCACTCCAGCTTGCCCAGCAAACTGATGACCCTCCAGAAGTGCCTATCTGTCTCTACAGGTTTTATGGGGTGCCTAGGGCAATCAGAGTTATTAGGAATGAATCCACTTGATCCCCCGGGGCCGCCGGGTACAGCCAGGAGAAAGAACGCGCATAAGGCACAGGAGAGCAGCTGGGCTGAGGGGCCTTTCTGCGCAGGCAAAAGAGCCTCTGCCAGGAGAGCCACAGCAGGGCACTCCCAAAGCCACCCAAACCATGAAAAAAGAAACACTGACTTATCATGGACTGACCTTTTCCAACACGGAATTACATCTATCAACCTCCCAGCCAGCAGCCTCTCCCTCTACGTTTTCTACCCAGAACACGACAAGCCGCAAAGACTCCTTTTTGTCCTCACTTTGAAACAGTTCCTAGCAGAATTACCTTTGCACAGTTTGTTCCTTTGGTCCTCTCCCTTCAGCTGCCTCATATACTTTGGTTACGTGGTTCCATTAATGCCTTGCTTTCACACATGAATGCAGGTATTTTGTGAATCTCCTTCTCTCCAGGGACCAGGATAACTCCTTGTTCAAGATGGAGAAGCATATAAACAGAATATTTAACGAAATAACTGTAAGCAGTAGTTATATCTGAACAAAGAACTGCAAATGGCCCTGTAATGTGCTTTATACTCTCTTCTTCCCTAAAATTGCACTGCAGGCTATTTACAATTCGCAATTCACATATTCCTGCATCTGAAATGTCTTTCTTTCTCACTTACTTCCTGATTAAGTGACAGTCTAATCTCAGCACAGTCTCCAAAGTCACAGTAAAAACAAATCTTCCCAGAGATAACTGAAATAGCTGTTTTATTTATTTTCATTCTTTTGCAACTCAATATTTGCATGTTAAAGTGGTTATTATGGGGAGGAAAGTCACAGATGCAAATTTGACATTCAGATGTCAGCTCTTCCATAAATAAGGTCAACTGTGATGAGGACACTTGCTAGTCTCCAATTATAGTACTCTTAATGTGTAAATAGTGCTAATGCATGGCATCTGCCATCAGAGCACAGACTTTTAAAAGAGATACCAATAGTAGCCAACCTGACTGAAATTTGCCCTCTTGCTGTTTACTGGCCTTTAGGCTCCCAAGAGATTAAGAAGTTGACCTGAAAGCAGGTTGAATTGCCCAGCTGGGTGCTGACCAGCCCTCCTGGATCAAGATGTGTGCCGTGTCACCTTCTCCCTTTGCTGGGCATCCTTCCCAGCCCAGAGAAATGAGTGCCCGAATTTTATGAACGAGGGCTGAACCCAGCTCAGGTTGCTCTCCAGGCCCTGCTACCTGCAATCGAATCCTTCTGGAAAGAGGATCTTGGCCATTTCCAAACAGGACACCAGCTACCGCTGCGAGGGCACATTCTCTTGTCCCATCCTCAGGAGCTGACAGGGTAGATGATACTTAAGTGAGAGGCTTAGTGTGTTGGAGGTGGCTGACATAGGCATTGCTGGGGCCTGGCTGAAGTGCCACTGCTTGACCTCTCGCTGTATTTTCTCAGGCAAATAGCTCCCTGAGGGGCTGTGGGTTTCCAGTTACATAACGCCTGAAGCTGGAGTTAATTGGTGACTCCTTTTTATCACCTCTCCGGTATCATCTGGATAAACTGGCTCTATCACTCTACCACCCCAGCAATGTGGATAGGGTGACAGAGGCTGAAGATGAGAAGCCAGGGCTGGCTGCCAAATGCTTCTGGGGCTTGTTTTGTGGGCATCTTGGTTTCTCGCTAATACTTTTATCCCCCTACTCCATAAATCTCTGTTTGCATCAGGTAGATATTTCGTGCTTTTTTTAGAGTAGCACCATGGCAGTTTCCCAAGCTGGAACCCCTGGCACAACCTTCAAATAGAAAGCGAAAGGCTCCCAGGGCCAGCACAGCCATGGGGCACTGGCAGACACATGCACAGGAGCGTTGGGACACCTGGGTTTTTTGCCTGGTTTTGCCTTGGGCTTTGAGGGGAACATATTCAAGCTTTTTATGTCTTCTCTTTTCCAGAGCTGCTTCCAACCATCTTTGTAAAATATTTGAAAGCTTTGTGAGTGGGAGATGCTGCACAGCAGCAAAGGCTTCCTAGTGTCTGTGCGATAAATTGTCTTTCTCAGATCAACACAACAAAGTGCCAACGCAAAGAGAAAGGCAGTATTGGTTAACACGAGGAAAGAACTGACTTCCACATGGTACAACAACTTCCCTTGGGCTTTCCTCCAGCCCTGCCTCAGTAATCTCCCTTTTATTACCCTTTATGTGAGTTTCAAATTCCCTGGCTGCAGAGGCTGGCAAAGAGCAATGTGGAGCTGCTCTTTTAAGACAGCTCTTCTGGCTTTCACCAGCCTGGTGACTGCACGCTGGAGTTCAGAGCAAAAGCTGCGGTGAGAAATCTGTGCAAAAGGCAGGATTACCTGCTGCTCCCCAACCTGCACCCTTCTTCCTAGCAGCAGCAACAGGCACTGATGAGGCTGGAGTTACCAAAGTGAGCTCCCTGAAGCCAAGGCAGAGCAGGGCCTGTCAGAGCAGTGGGTCTGCAAGGCAGGAACAGAGGCTAAAATAAAAGCAGGAACTGCCTGGAATAACAGACCAGTGGGAAGAGAGATTTACAGCTGAATCCTTCATACCCTAAGCACTTTTAAAGCTTTATTTACAAGTAGTGATTGAAATTGGAAAGGAGGGATTGAAATTGGTCTTTGGAGTAGCTAAAAGAAAGCAGCATTGAGAACTGGTGACCCCAGCGTCAAGGGGAGCCTTGCAGCAGCTAATGGGGTGTTGATAAGGTGATAAGCGACTGCTGCCTAAGAGGACAGAGGTGAGAGGCATCTGGATAGAAGAGCACACAGGGGAAAGGAGTTTTTTTTTTTTTTTTCCCCCCCCATTTTCAGAAAGCACCAGTGAGCTTTGAACCCAACATAATTTGCTCGGCACTCTCAGGCGCCTAATGAACTGGTGATCATTCCCTCTTTTCCAAACGTGTCCTCTATTTGGCACAGTAGTGAGAAAGCAATTTGTTCCTCCACTCATCTCACTCCAAATCGCCAAGGTAGTTAGGTATTCTGTCTTCAGGTAGCAATGTCACAGAGATTAGTGCAGATGTCAAGTGATGGGAAGGGCAATGACCGTCTGGAAGGGTAGTTCTGGGTTTGAGCATGAATTCAGGCTTTCCCCTAGATCCAGAGTCTCATCTGAGATTTCACTCTTTGTACGCAAAGTTATCTGTGGAGTTACCCCACTCTCTGGGACAACAGCTGCCTGGCTAATCTGTTTACGGTAGCCATGGTGTTGCTCTACAAAAAGCAAGAAATACCAACTTAATGTAGAGATTGGGGGGGGGGTAAAAAAGTGTAAGTGAGGAGCCAAGATGCCCACAAAACATCTCTCCCTTCATGGCCATAAGATATGCACAGCTGCCAAGTGGAAAACTTTCTTCATCACAACATTTAATAAGAAATATTAGTAATGTTAAATAAGTAAAAAAAAAAAAAATCTTCACAACCAGCAGCCTAAAAATAATAAACAAGAGCAGCTCACACCCTGACTGCAAAGCCTGGCTGTGGTCTTTGTGGATGACCAAAGAACCTCTTGCTTTATTCCTGTGATTTTCTAATTAGTAGGAGTTCACTAGCACAAAAGGAACTGCTAACAAATTTCTGATTACAAAGTTCCTGCTTTTGTATTAAATGCATCTCAGCAAGTGGTGGAGGGCAATGATATAGTAGAAAATGTGTTAACATACCATAGTCTCTACTCATGTGTAATAAGACCTGCTTATTGCTCTGGTGCTTGATTTATTTCAGTATGCAAGGTGCTGAGTGTTGTGTGCCTTGCAACTGCTTGAGTGCAATTATTGTATTGATTTGACATGGCAGTAGCTCTGTGTTTAAGGTAGTTTATGTTTTTTTAATTTGCAATTAAATAAAATGATGTCTGCTCCCTAAGATGGCTTGAAGTTGTTTATACTCTGCAGCAGCTGATGAAGCAAACTTCTATTTAGCTTCATAAAACACACTTGTTCTGTCACTCGGAAACACATTAGTTAGAGTTCTCAGAGCGGTCTCCTACATAGTAAAAGATAAAACTAAATTACAATTTATTTTAAAATAGGCCAGGTAACAACATCACTGTTGCGATGGGACTATAATGAAGTGAACTAGCAATATTGTACTATTGATAAAACTAATAGTGATAATATCTTATATTTCCATAGCACCTTTCATCTTGAAGGATCCTAAAGTGCTTTTGATATTCACTTGCTCCCTTTTTCAGTCCTTCCCTCCCTCTCTTTCAGTGTGTACCTATAAATATACAGAAACTTAATTTAAGCCGTCCTCTTCCTCCACTTCTTGTATCTTCTTAACCCTTGGGGAAGGAAGAAACTTGACAGCAGCTTAAATCAAACACTGCACCATAGCTACAGAGCTACAGAGAGTTCACTCCATCATCCAGAGCTCCAAGAGAATAAACCTCCAAAGGAGGATCAGTATTGTCCCACACAGAACTAGGTACCTCTTTACAGTCATAGTATGCTATAGTCACAGGTCTAAGGTGGGGCAGGAAAATAGAAAAATAGCATTTCCTCTCTGAAAATGTGTGTTGTTGCTTTATAGCTTCCATCAGTGACAGTCATAGACATGACTTGGGTATGTCTGTGGGTCGGCCCCTTCTCCAAAGGACATGGATGGTGACGGCAGAGGAAAACTCATCTTCCTCCTACGTATACCATAACCATCTCATCTACGCCTCTCACCTCTTACCTCAAAGTCTCACACTTAAATGTGGGAAATTTCCCTATCATGGTTGGCAAGAAAAAGTCCCCACCAAAAGTTCCCTTGAAATCCTTGATTCATCACCTCTTCAAGCCAATAGAAGACTTCTTACCATCTGCAGTATCTTTGAATTGATCCCATTTTAATACAAAGACAACATATATTTGCCACCACCAGATAGACTTGGTGGGTCTATCAGCCCTGAGTAACTTGGTGCCTGCTATGCTAAGAGGTTAAAGTTAACTAAAGATCATTTAATTCCAGTATATGTTTCAAGTATAGATAAGACCTAGTCTTGCTGACCTGTCTCCAGCTGGACTGGGCCCAGAGCTTTAACTTCCAAGTGATGTGGTTGCCATTTCTCCATTACCTTCTTCCTTCCAAAGATTCCTGCTCACATGAACATGGAATGCAGAAACACAAAACACTAGGAGGGTCAAATGTTTCCAAATATTGTATAACATGTCACTCCAATCTCAGATGGTCCTCCAAAAATTCCACTGATTCCAAGCTATCCATTCATCAACCTAAATTGAATTCTTGTGTTTATTGGGCCATGTGAAACACGTGTTGATTAGTGGTTGATATACTGTAACTTATATACTTGTGGGCTGAATTTCTGCGTCACTTTGTGTTTGTTCAGACAGAAACAGCACAGAAAATAATCTATAAATATCAGGTCAGATTCTGAAAATGGATTTGTTTTGACTGCATTGCTGCCATTTTTACATGAATATTCCAGGAAGCAATTATAACAAAAATGTTGTAGAGACAAATATTATTGAATAATTCCCCCAAGGTGGCTATTAAATTTGTCTTCATGTCATCATTTGTCATTCAGTCCAGAGAACTGACTTAATGAGTTGGATCCATCCAATGAGGGAACCGATATGAGCTGTGTGACCTCAACGTCTAGTGCAAGCAACCAAAGTAATAAATTACGAATATCAAGTATGCCAGACACTGTTCACAGCCAACCATTTATAAGCAGGCTATGGGCTAACAAGTGCATTTCATTGACTGATCAATTTTTAGGGCAGACAGAACAGGACAGTTACATCATCCAGCTACCAGAGAGAAGGGGCCATAATATTTCAGCTTATCCATTTTAAGTAACATGGCATAGACCATCATCCCAATGCAATGCACTGTTGAAATATTTGTGCAGCCTGGTTTTGGAAGTAGCTGAAGATACACACAACAGGTTGTTGCAACCTAGAGATACGTCTCTGGCAAGTTATACCATCTGTTAAAGTATGATTAAAAACACATTGGCTCCACAAAGGGTTGGAGGTGGATTGAATGCTCTAAAAGCCTACCGACTAAATAAATTCTGACTAACAGGGAAGTTGATTACTTATATGCTATTCTGAGTACATTTTGATCTTCTTGCTTAATACCAGCCCTACTGATTTTGCAGTGAGTTTGGAGAGCACATGAAGAACACTTAGGGTGTCCAAAATGTAGATATCCTGTATTGCAGTAAGAGTAAGATTGAGAAAGCTGATTTTATTCCACCTTGTGTGGAACCTCTATTCCAAACTCCATTATAACAACAGCCTCCTCTATTAACAACCAGTGATACTGTTAAATGACATCTTTTTGAGACAATCATTTTCCAAATCTTTCATGTTACTCATAGCTTAAAGCACTTTTGAAGAAACACTTTAAGTTTTCATGTATAGTTCAAAAGCATTTTCCAAAAAAAGCCCAGAATGCATATGTATTATTCTTTTCTTAAATGAGAACAAGTTTGCAGTTTACATATTTTTCAAACTCCTTGGAGTACTAAAAAGTATTAGATGAGTGTAGGAGAATGAGAAAGTGTTGTCTAGAAAAGAAGAAAATCAACATAAATTGATCAAATACACTAGCCACTGACACCACCTCTGTGACTTCAGGGCGACTGTGTTCTCCTACACAGTGAGTAGCAGCCAAGTGGAAAGCGGGAAGCTTGCAAAGCACCAGCTCTGATCCAGTGCTGGTAACTTCAACGGGTAACTCACTGCCCAGCACTTCGCAAGCATGAAGAGATTTTTAATTTGCTTTGCTTGCTCCCTTCTTGGCACTGTATGGCTTGGTGGAATTAGCTATTAACCCTCTTTGTATTCTGAGAAAGAAGGAAAACTTCCCCTGTCAGTCCCAGACTGAAGCCTGGGATAGGCCAGGAAGTTACTGAATGTAACTCAGTGAAGAAAAGATCCGAATGAAGCAGAGCACCAGAGCAGTTGCTGGGCTGTTAAGAAGGAGTAGGCAGCAGGTAGGAGATTGTTTTTCTGGGTGTGCTGTGCACTAAGAGTGTGTCTCCAAACCCGCGGGCCCAGCAGCATGCAGCAGATTGCACACAGATTTCTGTGGCAGTTCCTTTGGGAGCAGAACTTGTATTTGCAAAGAGATCACAAAGGCTGGGAGTGATTTTAACCTGGAAAGGAGAGATAATAAAGTTTGAACCTGCTCCTATTGCAGTCACTGGGTGTTTTGCCTTTAATTTTAATGAAAGCAGGCTGAGACTTTAAAGCAGGGGGGTTGGCAGTTAAGGAAGAAAATGAGCTCTGTAGTGAATCCTGACCTAATGCTCTCCTTTTACCCACATCCTAGACTGGGGAAAGGATATTTGACAAAGCTAAAAGGCACATCATTTACCAGCGATGAGAAGAAAGGTGTTATTTTTTAGCACACAGCAGACACCCTGTGGAATGAGCTGTTGAAGCAGGTCAACAAGTCAAATAATTTGTAAAGATTCAAAGTGACTCAGATGGTCTTAGGAGGACAGAAAACGACTGGCAGCAGCACAACACCCAGTAAAAGAGATATGGATAAAACAAGCTGTGTCCTTCAGACCCAGAATGCCAGCCAGTCTTGCCTGCAGAGAAGAGGAAGGAATGGCAACAGCATGGGAAGAGCAGCCTCGGAGAGGAAGGATGAGACTATTACAAAGTGCTACTGTCTGTGATCAGTGTGCCTGTTCTCTTCTCTGCTTTGTGGTGCTCCCAGTCTTAGCCGCAGTGGCTGATAGAGCTCTTCAGGAGATAGAAGTCACATTCATGGGAAATATTTTCACATAGAAAAAACAAATCAAGTTTCATTTGGAAGTACAAAATAAATTGTTTCTACATATCACATAAGACTGCCCCTACATTAACATTTGGTTTCAGAGCAGGAGTGGGATTTTGAAGAAAATCTCCCAGTCATCAACTCACCATGTATTGGCTCAATTGGCAGAACCGTTTTGATGCATGTTAACTAGATTGCTTTTGGAGGAAATTAAACCAGAAGCCTCACTCCAGAAGTGCACCAAATGAGCTCCAAGCCTGAAGACAGGTGAAAGATATAACGACCAAGTTGCTGTCTGCTCCTTCAGACAGTTTCGAGTCACATGCACTATGTGGACGTTTGGTCCAAGGACCAGTCTGCATCTAGTCAAAAATAAAGAATAAAATCCCCAGCCTTCACCGCAAGCTATTTTTTTTTATTTCCCCTCCTGCCCTGCAAGATGTATCCTGCCCTCTGTGTTCATTTTTGAGGGATGACTCACAGAGCTGAGCCACAAAAAGTCAAAACAAGCTAGCAAATATCAGAAGATGCATGACATATTCATGAGAGGCAGTTCTAGGCACAGACCTCAGACACTTCATTTCAACACAGGATATAGGAGGAAAATGCTAACCCTGATCTTTATCTCTTTGCCCTATGAATAGAAAAGCCAAAATCCAGGTGCAAGATATATTTATTTACTAACTGAAATAGTTCTTATGTCATCTTGGTATATTTAGGCCTTCAGTCTTGCATTTAAGTTGGAAGGGACCTGTAGAGATTATCTAGTCCAACTCCTCTGCTCAAGCAGGAACACTTAGAGCATGTGGCCCAGGGTTGCATCCAGGTGGGCTTTGAAGATATCCAGAGAAGGAGACTCCATAGTCTCTCTGGGCAGCCTGTTCCAGGGCTCTGTCACCCTCATAGTAAAGAAGTTCTTCATCACACGGAGATGAAACTTCCTGTGTTTCAGTTTGTACCCACTACCTCTTATCCTATTGCTGGCCAACACTGCGAAGAATTTGGTTGGCCTCATCCTCTTTACATCCTCCCCTCAGGTATTTGTACATATTGATAAGATCCCCTCCTAATCTTCTCTTCTCCAAGCTAAACGGTCTAGCTTGCTTAGTCTTTCCTTGTAAGATAGATGTTCGAGTCGCCTAATCATCTTTGTCATTCTACGCTGGACCCTCTCTAAAAGTTCCACATCCCTCATACTGGGGAGCCCAGAACTGCACCAAATACTCCAGGTGCAGTCTCACCAGAGCTGAGTAGAGGGGCAGGATCCCCTTCCTCAACCTGCTGGCAACGCTCCTCCTGATGCAGGCCAGGATTGCATTGGCATTGGCCACAAGAGCACACTGCTGCCTCATGGTTAAATTGTTGTCAGCCAGAACTCCCAAATCCCTCTCCATAGATCTGCTTTCCAGCAGGTTAACCCCTGATCTGTACTGCTGCCTGGGGTTATTCTTCCCCATCTGCAGGACCCTACACTTGCCCTTGCGGGGAATCCTCATGAGGTTCCTCTCTGCCCAGCTCTTCAATCACTGTAGTCCCTCTGGAGTGTCGGGCACTTCACGCAGTTTGGTATCATCTGCAAACTTCTTGAGGGTGCATTCTGTCCCCTCATCCAAGTCATTGATGGGTAAGTTGTACAGTACTGGGTCCAGTACTGACCCCTGAGGGACATCAAGGCCACAGGCCTCCAACTAGACTCAGCCTCATTTATGACAAGCTCTGTCTCTGAGCTCTGCCATCCAGCCAGTCCTTAATCTACCTCACTGTCCACTCATCTAACCCACACTTCCTGAGCTTCCCCTAAGGATGTTATGGGAGATGATGTTGAAAGCCTTGCTGAAGTCAAGGAAGACAACATCCATGGCTCTCCCCTCATCCAGCCATCCCACTATAGAAGGCCATCAGGTTGGTCAAACACGACTTCCCTGTGGTGAATCCATGCTGACTACTCCTGATCATCTTCCTTTCCTTCATATGCCTCAAGATGGTCTCTAGGATGAGCTGCTCCATCACCTTTCCAGTGATGGAGTTGAGGTTGACTAGCTTGTAGTTTCCCGGGTCCTCCCTCTTGCCCTTTTTGAAGACTAGAGTGATGCTGGCTTTCTTCCAGTCCTCCAGCACCTCCTCCTCTCTCCATGACATCTCGAAGATGATAGAGAGAGCCTTAACAAGAATACCAGCCAATTTCCTTGGCACTTGGGTGCAACCCATTTGGGCCCATAGATTTATGCGTGTCCAGTTTGCCTAAATAATCTCTAACCCAATCCTCCTCAACCGCCAGAAAGTCGTCTCCTCTCCTGGTTTTCCCTCCTGTGTCTGGGCTTTGTAGTTCATGAGGATTATCCTCGGCAGTAAAGACTGAAGCAAAGAAGGCGTTTAGTAACTGTCTTCTCTGTATCATCCGTCACCAAGGCACCCACCCCATTCAGCAGCGGGCCCACATTTTCCCTAGTCTTCCTCTTGCTGCTTGTGTATTTATAGAAGCCCTTCCTGTCGTCCCTGACATCTCTTGTTAACTCTAATTCCAAACGGGCCTTAGCCTTACTCATTGCATCCCTGCACTCTCTGACAATGTTCCTGTATTGTTGCCATGTGGTCTGACCCTTCTTCCACATTGTGTATTCTCTCTTTTTCTCTTTAAGTTTTCCCAAGGGCTCCTTGCCCATCCATGCAGGTCTCCTGCCCCCTTGCTTGACTCCTTTCTTATAGGAATGCATCGATCCTGAGCTTGGAGAAAGTCCTACTTGAATATTAGCCAACTCTGCTGGACTGCCTTTCCTTCTAGGGCCCTTGCCCAGGGGATTCCTCCAAGGAGGTCCCTGAAGAGGTCAAAGTTGACTTTCTTGAAGTCCAGGGTTGCAATCCTACTTCTTGTCCAGCTTTCTCCTTGCAGGATTGTGAATTCCAATATCTCATGACGGGGACTGCCCGCAACCTTCACACTTCCAACTAGACTATCTCTGTTTGTTAGTATCAGGTCTAGCAGCACCCCTCTCTTCATTGACTCCTCTGCTACCTGCATCCCGAAGTTATCTGCAATGTTCTGCAGGAACCTCGTGGACTGTCTGTTGCTAGCTGTGTGGTCATCCCAGCACACATCAGAGTGGTTGAAGTCCCCCATAAGGACCAGGGCCTGTGATCGTGAGGCTTCTTGCAGCTGCCTGTAGAAGGCCTCATCCACTTACTCTTCCTGGTCAGGAGGCCTGTAGTAAACTCCTGCCACACTGCCGGCCCTGCTGGCCCGCCACAGGTCACGCACAGGCTCTCGACTCGAGCTTCATCCTCCCCTAGGCAGAGCTCTATACATTCCAGTTGCTCAGAGCAAGTCCCCCACCTCGCCCTCTGGCCTGTCCTTCCTAAGAAGCCTAAAGCCATCCATGGCCACATTCTGGTTGTGAGAGTTGTCCCACCATGTCTCAGTAATTGAGATGAGACCATGGCCCTGCAACTGCACACGCATCTCCAATCCCCCTTGTTTATTCCCCATGCTGCATGAGTTTACATAGAGGCATTTGAGTTGGGCTCCCAAGATGCCTGTCTTTCTAGCTGGGGCACAAGTAACTTGACTATATGGCCTTCAGTCGTTCTCATATTTTGCTGTTTCTGTCTCCATGCTTTGGCCATCCTTCGCTGGCTCTGGAGTTAGGCTGGTGTGAGTGGCATGGTAGGCCATCCCCTACCTTATCATCTGCTTCCCTCATGATACCCCTCTGCCCCATTGAATCTAGTTTAAAGCCTTCTCAATGAGTGCTGCTAGCTCATGACCAAGGACCCTCTTCCCCCTTTGGGAAAGATGAATCCCATCTGATGCCAGCATTTTTGGTGCCATTTAAAGCTTCCTATTGCTAAAAAAAACAAAGTTGTGGCGATGACACTAGCCACAGAGCCACATGTTAATGGACTGTATCCTCTTGTTTCTTTCTATATTGATGCCAGCGTTAGAGAGAATGAAAGAAAGGATGACCCGCACGTCCAGGTTCCTGATTGCCTGACCCAATTCCCTAACATCTTTTTTGATTGCCTTCAGGCTACACATTGCCACTTCCTCTCCTCCCACACGTAGGACCAGCAGTGGGTAATAGTCTGTGGATCGAACTATGCTGGGAAGTTTCCTGGTGACGTTCTTAACCTAGGCTGCAGGTAGGCAGCAGGCTTCCCTTAGAGGAGGGTCCTTTCTACATATCGGACCCTCTGCTCCCTGTATTGAGGAACCCCCACGACTATAATCGGCCTTTTTTTACCTCCTGCCAGTGGTCTAAATACAGAAGTTTTGCTGTTCTGACTGTATTAATATTTTGGAGGAGAAAGACTCTTGCCTTCACCATCCATTGATTGCCCCTCATCCTCCAGGGCCTTATACCAGTTGGGAAGGGGTACCCGGTAGGGTGAGATGGGAGAAGAAGGATTTCTCTTGCCACCTTGAGCCCAGACTTTTCTCCATTCATTGTCATCCTGGTTTCTTCTCCCTTGTTTTGACTGGGGGATGGAATCTGTTTTTTGTTGCTGGGGGTTTCCTGGCACCTGCTTATGTTTTTCGAAGGCCAGAGCCTGGCACCACCAGTCTATCTTCCTCTCTGACTTCCAGCTTCCTTTCCTTTGGGCTATTCAAAACTTTAAAGAGAAAACAAATTTTAGAAGTAAAAATACTTTTTTTTTTTTTTTTTTTTTAAGATCCAACAGCCAACTATATGTAAGTCTGAAATGTTTTTCTAGACTCAGGTCAAATTCATCATCTTTAATTCTTGGGGACTGTCATCCTCTGATTTCTTCACTCAGTTGCCAAATCTTTTTCCTTAACAGAATTTAAACATTTCTTCCAATACAAAAGGAGAAACTAAGTATGAGAATTCAAAGCAGTTAAAAATATTTATTTTGACTCATAAGCTGTCAGTGAGGAGGACCCCTATTGTCTCTGCTTTACTTATTTATTGGAAATATTGGCAATCCCAGCAAGAATGGATGCAACTTTAGGAACAGTGTTGCCTGTTTGTAAGCAGGATGGAGCTTTAATGGTCAAATCAATTGAAAAGATGTCTAGTGGTTAGTGCACACACTGGAAAGCTGCTTTCTTCACATGCAGCTTGGATTAACATTTAAGAAACAGGTATTTACTGTTCTTTCTCTACCAGATTGCAACAGTTCAAGAGCAAGCCATATTTTGACCCTCCTCTTCTTCCATCTGCTCAGAGAATAAATCTGTTGCTATTGCTTCACGTTGTGAGTTTGACCCAGGGCAAAGTGATGGCGATGATTCTGCAGCGTAGGAGCTAACTTGAGTACTAAATTCCTCTCTCTCCAATGCTGTTCTGAGCAGAACAGGATAGAACTGGCTCAATTCATTTTAGGCATGGACCCAAAGCCCAGGGAAAGGCCATTTTCAGAACCCAGAGGTGTTCAGCACTCAGGTTCCAACCTCTGCCTCATCTCTAATGTGAAACAGTTCATGTATCGCTTTGCACACAAAGGGAATATTGCCCAGCTTGACCTCCCTCCAACTTTGTGATTGGAAGAAGAATGATGCACAGGAAGGAACATCTCCAGACTAAAACACTGCCAGAAAATTCCCCCACTGAGCGTAAAAATGAGACACATGATTCAATTTCAACTAATTTAAAGTTTTGGAAAAAAAGTAAATGATAGACTATAGGTACAGCATTAACCCCCTGATTCATTCTGGCAGCTTGATCAGGCTGATCTCATTAGCTCCAACATAGCAATATAAAAATCTGAAAATTCTCTCCAAGGCAAAAAAGAGATCAATGAAGGGGAACCAGCATTTCATGTGAGATGTTCCACTGACTGGGCTATGAAGTCATTGTCACTGAATGATTAGTGGCTGCCACAACCCATTTCTTATTTTTAAGATGTCCCTTCTTGAGACACCAGTGATGCAGCGATGTGTGCATAGGTGAACTTTTCCTGCTGCCACTCATCCTATGGACGGTGCTGACACTGGCCTTGGGTTTCTAGCACCTGAGTGAATTTTAAATAGTCCAGAAGTGGATAATTTCTGCAGAGCTCTTGCCTATGTTGTCAAACAGAGGAAGCCACTGCTGCACTATATTGTGTCTGCAACGCATTACTACTGATGCTTTCTCTGGGAGATTAAGTGGGATTTACTTCTCCCCTTCAAGATCTTTCATGCTACCACCAAACCTGGATTTCAGACCCAAGCTTGACTGAACATTAATGAATTTTTCTACACAGCATGGCCTTTTACTACCTCCTGCATGTTCCTGGAGTTCCTGGAGTAATGTGTTCCTGGAGTGTTCAGGGATATAAAGTATATTAAAACTAGGAGGTGCTGTTACTCACTTAGTTACTAAGGCTTAGTTCAAAACCACATTATAAAATTCACCTAGCACTGTTCTTCCTGATAGCACAGGTTACAAACCAGGTATCCATCTTTTCATATCTGTTTAATCTGCACAGTAAAGTGTTACATCTTAGACAGAATATTTATGCATTTGCTGTAGGGCTCAGACCAGGACTAGCTCATGCTGTCAGGCTACATAGCAAGAGTGCCTACTTTGGAGTAGAAGTAGAAAGAAAAGAAAAATTAATTCCTTGGTAGAACTCCACCCATGGGGGAGCTATGTAAACTTTTCTCTGAAGAGAGAAACTAAAAAGAACTCAGCTGTGACTGTGATGTAATAGTGGAGGAAAGGCAGGAATTTGCAAAATTTCCTGCAAGACTGACCCAAATCAGGACTCTAAAAGGTTATTTTGTCTGTCAACAGATTCAGCCAGTATTGAGTACCTCAGTCAAGCTAGTATTAACATTTTTGGAAAGGGAGACCAATGGGGTTAGTGAAGAGGAGGCTGGGACTGTGAATGGGCACCCAAATGGCAAGAGGCACCCACTGGACTAAGCAGCTGGAGTGGCATCATCAGTAGATCAGACTTAGGATTGGTGCAGCATGTATTGCCATGGGTCATCCCTATGGGCTGGACTGACCCAGGACCGAAATAACAGTGCAGGAGAGGATAGCTTTTTGCCTGTATAAAGCAGCAAAACAGAGAGGAACTAGCAACTTCTGGCTTTTCTCTTTAAAAGAAGAATCTAAGCAGCCCCTCTGAATATTTTTGATTATCTCAGGTCTTCCAGAGCCATGAGTAAATTGAAATTTCTCCCTTAGTGTTTGCCCATTGCCTCTTCAATAGATACAAGCTTCACCAAGCACTCACACTAAATCTGCCAAAACTTATTTTCCACCATCTGCATAGTAATTGCATTAGGAGCTGAGTTTGATATTCTTAAACTCCCATTTCGACACGCTAAAAAGCTCCTGGCGCAAAAGGTGTAAGAAGGTTACTTAGTCTCAAGTTACTGACTCGGGATGAAGAGCTCCAAGCATGAGCTTTCCTCTCCCCTCTTCGCTCACCTCGGTGGCTCAGTCAATCAAATACTTGGTATCTCTTCAGCAAAGAGTGGGTCTGTTCACCCTGTTCTTCTTTACTCAGGAGTTCTGAGTTCTTCTGTGTTCACTGCACAGTGATCGGTTGTGGATATTTTCTTTCCTGCTTCTCTTTGCCATGGATGGCACATGCCTTTGGTTGCTCTCAGTGCTTCCCCACATCAAAGGAGAAGAGAGCAGCTGCTTTGCAAGATGAGTTTCACAGGCGACCATCTCCCTCTGATGAGACCGAAGGCTGAATAGAGTCTGAAATTTTAAAGAGTGGGACTATGTCCGTTTGTAGCTAAAAGAAGGGTTTGTTTCTGAGGAACGCTCCCTGTGTTCCCACCCAAAGAAAGCACCCTTGGAGGCTGTGAGCAAGGTTGCTTTTCTGGGGGTGAAGGTGGGATGGGAGTTCATGGTGTGGATCCTTCACTGATCAAGATGTGGTTCCTTCATATCTGTGGACCACCTGGTTAAGAAAATGCGCATGCAACCTTTTTGACAGGCAAATTCAAGAGATAACTCTGATTTTCTGTCTGAGTGATCTGGATGATAGTGAGACGTTGCAAGCACACCCATTTCCATGCCGTGTACTTCTCCAAGGGATTACCTGGGTGGGAGTGGACCAGAGCTGCCTCTGCTCTTGCTATGTTCATTGCGTGGAAGCGCAGAGACAGGCCCAGCTACCTCAACATGAGCTTGTGCGCAACTCTGTGGGCAAATGGATGCTATAAAAATGGCTGTCCTACAGGTATTGCTCTAGGTTTTGGCTCTGTTTGTATGCTACTGAGAAACAAGTCTGGATATAAATACATTTTTCAACCTTCCCCGGTGGAAACAATGCACCAACATAACGTGGAAAACTATTCCTTTTTGTGTTGGATCTTCCTTGTATGTGCACTGAGCATGGCTTGAATGTGGGATCATATTCATAGAAGGCATCCGTCACATTAAATACAGGAGAAACTCCATTAGCACTAGCATGCTCTCATCCTTTATGTAGTCTAGCAACCAGTGGGGAGAACAGCAAACCTTTTGTGCGCTCATTATGTGTGGGTGTCATACAGAACACCCATAGAAAGCTCTACAGGGAAGAAAACTAGGGTAGGCAATAGAAATCTGCAGAGCAGGGACAATCAGAGAGGAGAATTCGGCCTCAGACTGCAAAATAGATGGAAAGCTGTGCTGGTCCTCAGAGTAGAGGTCAACATAAGCCTTTTCAAAATGCATCTTTTCTTCTAAAGCATGAACATTTTTTTTTAAGCATGGTGAATTCACCTTCACTGCAGACATCAGACCTTACAGCAGATGGGAACAAAAGAGTCTACACTATATAGCACAATTTCTTTTTATGGCTTTTTTCTTTTTTATTAAGCTTTGAAAATTATGTAATGCAACAAAAGCATTTAGTTAAAATAAAAATGTAGTTAGTGTTAAAATAGGCCATAAAACACATTACAAGGCTTACATTTTGTTCAAGATTTAATAAACATATGGGCAAGGCAAAAGCATTGAAGGATTTTGCATTGATACAAAGTATTATTTATTATTTGTCAAGGGAGAGTTCTTCACTAAATGTTTTAGCACACATCATTACCCATTAAAAGGAAGAAACCTCTTTACATTTTTGAGAGTTAAAATAACTTGTGAAATGTTACAAAAAATAGTCTCTCATTTTACAAAATCTGTAGTAATATTTAATGGCAGGAATTGCATATACACATTATCCTCAACAGAAGATTCCATTTTGGTTTGGAGAACCAAGTGCAAAAGAATAGCTGAAAGCAATGAGGAGCAGACACCAAAACTGACACAAAGCAGAAACTGAAGCAGGTTTCTCAAGTGCTTGGGCTGACTCAAATGCATAACTATAGAAAGACAGTAAAAAAAGATCAGTGTCTACAAATGGTCCCTTAACACTGAAAATAATAATTTATTTAAACTACATATTTTTGTCTACCCATCAAGTTAATCAGTATTAGCTGTCTGCAAGCAGTACATGTGCAAAGTGTTAACATTCTGGGATAAGAGGAGACCTTATTACTGTTAAGTTTAGCCCATTCAGGATTCATTGCAATTCTTAATCCAAATTAGCTTCCATGTTCACACAAGCCTTGGGAGCCCACTTTTAGGATTCCAGTCTCAGAAGCTCCCCCTTCATTTGTGCATACACTGTAAGATTTTCCAGAAACATACGGGAAAGCACATCCAAGGGCACCAAGCACTTAAGCATTCATCTTCCCAGGTAGACTTCTGCCTTCTCCCATCAGGTTATGCGTACACTTGAATTCACATAAAATGCTGTGGCACAAATCAATGCTGCTCTTGCCTTTGCAAACATTCTGCCTTTCAATGCTGCCTTTGCCTTTGCAAATTGGAAACAAAGTGCGTCTATCTCATGTCTCTGCTGATGCAGTTAGGAAGACAGAGGAACAGATTATTCAGGGGGTTCCTTTTTTCTTCCCATGCATATTGCATAATCTATCAGTAGTTTAATATTGGACCAAAATTATTATTATTATGCAAACATATCGTGACTATCAAGCTCTTGCTAAGCATTAACAAGCTCCAAAAGATATAGTTGAATATGTCAGTTTAGCTTCAAATAGAAGCTTATGGCTTTTAATTAGTAAGTAGATATATATGGACATAGCAGAGGCTGCCATTAACTCTCTTATCAGGTTGGGGAACCACAGGAGTTCCTCCTGGGCACCAGATGCAAGAGCACAGTCTCCTTTTCTAAACTTGGAAACCAGTGTACGGTCATGTGCATAACGCACAAAACCAGCCTGGGCTCTAGAGGAGAGAGTACACTTAATTAGACCTTTCATTTCATCCATGTCTCTGATCTCGACATCCTCACTCCCATAATTTGTTGGTTTTTTTCCTCTTGTTCCTGTCTATGTCTGGATCCAAGAATGACTTGTAGGAGGGCTGATACAGGCAGGAATTGCAGGGGACAGTGATGTGCTTCAGCTGGCTCATACATAAGCACAAAGAAACCAGCTGGTGGCTCTCAAAGGCTGTAATGCACTGCCCGAAGATGGAAAGGATTGGGTGGTGGCATCCTCAAGACATTCATTACTCTCCATCCTCTGGACCAGTGCCCCACCTGCTGTACATGGGAACAGGCCTTTGGAGGTCAAGGAGATTATTTAGTTTACAGGAGGCAAAGATCCGCCTTCTAATCTTCACATCCTCTAAAAACCTACCTTCATTCCCATGGAAAATTGTCTTGGTTGTCTGTGACACAGATGCACATCCTCCCCTGACCATATAAACAAGAGTTTGGTACCCAGGCCCCTTCTTCAGGGAAAGTGGAAGACCTGCAACCCTCCAGGCCTTGCTCCAAATAGTCAAGGCTACTAATCCCTTGGGCACTGTACCCAGCATGTGGACTTCCTTTGGTCTTTGAGGACCAGGAAAAAGATATGAAGAGAAACAAAAAGATCGTTATCTTTAATATGAGCTGTTGCTGGAAAGGTGGGATAAGCTGATTACAGTGCACTCAAGGTATAATTTTAAATAATAGAGTACTCAGTGCTCATATCAGGACGCTTCACTGTTCATGCGTCAAAAGGAAGTAAACGCATTAAATAAAGGTATTTGGAAGGTGAAGTATAGTGAGCTGGTAAATGGATACAATCTGATATCATGCAAATGCAGATCAAGTAGCAGAAGATGATGTTGCTTACAGTTGCTATCATGCTGCAGTGCCTCTAGCTAAAGACAGCAGTGGGAGAAGGTTGCTCCTGTTCTTTTCCACCTTTGCCACTGGGCTTTTCTAATAATGTCTTAAGCTCTGCTGTCTTTCAGATCTAGACTGGCACCCAAAATAAAGGGGAAATTTGCTGTTTGCTCTGATCCCAGTATTTGTGGATCAAGGTCATATGTGCTCTTAAGCAAGTTCCTCAGTGCGGTTTGACATACACTGGAAAAAAAAATGGAAAAAAAAAAAAAAAAAAAAAAAAAAAAAAGGGAAAATCCCTAGATCCTTAACTGAAAACAGAAAGCATCATTAGCTCAAACTTTCTAAGCCCCGGTAGGTTACAGACCATTCAGTTCCACCCTAGTACTTTTGTTGAGTACAGGGATTTGTGCCTGGCTAAACTGTCCAGGTGCCTGGTCGCGGAACTGAAAAAAATCTTAGATGAAGAAACTACAACTTCCCTTGAAAGTTCGTTCCAGTAGTTAATTGTCCTCATTAGCAAATTGTATGCCTAATTTCTCATTTGAATTTGTCTGGTTTCAGCTTGCAGTCATTGAATCTTGCTGAGTCTTTTTGTACTATATTAAAAGTCCCTTTAATACTAGCTATTTTCCCCCCATAAAGGTATTTACATACTCAAGATAAGTCGCCTTTCACTTTTCTGTTTGATGAACTAAATAAATAGAGCTTTGTACAGCTTTCATTATATGATACTTTCTCAAAGCATTGAGCCACTTCCGTCTGTCTGGCTGCACTACCTCTGATTTTTCAGATTACCTGGTTGATAATGTAGGCATTTAGGATTATATTCAATAACCTAAATCCCACTTACCATTTCTTTCTGGTTGATGGTAGGACTTCAGGGGCACCTATTCAATAGATACATCCTCTCTCCTTCATTTTACACTTATTTTTTTTTGTAGATAATTTTTCACTGCATCGCACTGGGTCTTCATCTTATTTTCTCACTCTCACTTGAAGATCCCTTTGCAGTCCCTGCTTTCTTGGACACGCTGCCCATACTGTAGGCTGGGTTGCAATCCTTGCTCTAGGCATGTTACCTGTCATATGCCTGTGTTAGAAAGGCAGATAGCAGAATCAGACTAAAAAGCAGGTTTGGGGGAAAAATGTGTAAAAAGAAACATCAGAGATGAGAGGGAATGAGTCACTTCACAACTGGCTGAATATCAGCCCTGTTCGGCTGATTCAGCCTACAGTCATATCTCTACCTCAGATGATCACCACTGATCCATCTTGATGTGTTCGGAGGACTCTCACATGGCCAAAAAGCCGCTCTCTCTTGTGAGCATCAACCCCTGCAGCTCCAGGCAGGCCAGGAGCTGTGTGCCTTTGTCAGTCCTCAATGTAGAAATCCCAAACAAATTTTCATGTGCGGAAAATACCCCACCCTGCTCTGTATTCCCAAGGCTCAGAGAATACAAATGCCTTCATGCATACATGCCTAAGTCAACACGCTGCACCACGTGTTTGCTGAATACAAGCAGCTAATTAGGAGGCTGACATTTCTGACTGCAGGCCAGATGCCTGTTGGGGAGAAGGAAAGTACGCTCAAAGTGAGGGTATTTTTATATGGCCCATTGGTTTAAGCTCCCAAATCTTACAAACATTTGCAAAACCAAAGAGAACTGTGAGTGGAAGAGAAAATACATATACACATTCATTTTAAGTATTAGGTATCTCTCTCTCTTTATATATATATATAATACATATATATATACACACACATATATATAAAATATATGCAAATATACACACATATATATATGTGTGTGTTTGTATGAGAATCACACTTATAGAATGGTGCTCAGGGCCGGATTCCAAACTGGACAAAAAGAGGCAGCATATTGAAAAGGATAATGGTATTCCTCCATGGTCGCACATAGAGAGACTGTTTGTTAAAAACAAAAAACTTATATAGATCTTTGCGTAAGGTAATGGTTACATGAGGAATCAAATCTCTCAAACAGGATAGTTAGTCACTGTCCAGAGGATGATGAGAGTTTCTGTTGCAAGAATCCTTGCAGTGGTTTATTTTGTGGCTGGAACAGCTGGTACTCCCCAGACTGTTGTTCTGCTGATTTTTTGTTATCCCTGTGACCACTCCAGTATATGCATGATCCATTGCTTAATGATCATCTTACTGATTATCACACAAAACATCTCCTTGCTACTTTAACTTTGTACAAAAGACCTGTCCTACATGCCCATATCTGCATGAGCAGGTCCTATTGACTATTTACATGTGTCTTCACTAGGTCACGTTGGTTGGTTCTGCCGATCTCTGGGCTGAAACACAGCAGCTTGTAAGCAGTGGTGGAAAATGGGCAGTGGTGGGGGAAAACCACAGAAAGAGAGACCACAACCAGCAGAAATGGAGAAAGCATTTGCCTAAGCAAGAATATGGCCACTACAGAGCCCAATTTATTTCAGAAATGCAACACACTATTTAAGATCTCCAGCTGGTCAGGTGCTCAGATTTATAATTTACCATGCCAACAGAACTATAGAACTTCCAGCAAAAAAAACACTGCATGCATTAAGGAGTGAATGTAGTGGAAAGCAACTTCTCCCGCAGGACTTTCTCCTGAGATATGTTTAGAGCCACACTAGACATTTTCCTTCTACAGAGACTCTGAACTCTAATATGGCACCCACTCCACAAACGGAGACAAATCCAGCAACAGTGGTATCGTCTACTTTACAATTTACCTCTCAAAATCAACTCTCTAATCCTAGTCTCCGCAACAGATGGGTTGTAGAGTTGGGATGGATAATTCATGTATCTGCATTTCTCTCTTCCTCTTCCATCTGCGTCCAGGGTTACTGATAGTACAGAATAGTAAGGAGAAGGCCACTAATTCTTTCTGAGATTATCTCCAGCTGGGCAGAAAAACCTCTCATTGGCTTCCAAGAGGGGAAGAAAAAGACACACCAAAAAAAAAAAGATTAAACTAGGAGGACATTTCGGGAGCATGAGGGAGCATTTTATACACAGTAAATTTCATTTATTCCACTTATAGTAATAAAATTCCCAATATACTGCTACTTCATCTACAGTTCATTGGATTTGTCTCTGATGGGCAGTTAGTTGCAAAGGATCCCTTTCATTATGGGAGGAGAGTGAGAAGGAGACTCTTTGTCTTCAGAAAGAAACCATTTCTGCTTTTGAACTGCTTCCTTCAACATTGATTAAAAAAAAAAAAAAGTCTTTCATCCTTCTTTAAGTGCACCCATTTTAAGCTGGAGTCAGTCAGCTTTTCAAACTTAGCATAACTCGAACAAAACTGAGTTTGGCTGGAAAATGTATATAACTAGGATCTAATGTTAGATTAAGGAATCAGGGGAGACGTACAATGATAAAACTTCTCTCACTATTCAAATGTTCCTGGGATATTTCAACTCATAATTTCCCAATGTTTTTTCAGAGAATTTGCAGAAAAATGGCAGAAAAAAACATAGGTTTTCCAAGGGGGGTGGGAGGAGGGATTTTAATATTGCTGCTGAAAGAGTCCATGTATTTCAGATCTTAGTGACTCCTTCATCCCTATTTTCTATGATGTATCTTTTAAGACTAATACCATATAGAAGGAGCTAAACCATTTTCCTGTGCTTTAGAGGTCGTTTACTAAACCTTTCTTTAAGAATGGCTAACACTTACATTTTTAGTGGCAGGAATCTCTTCAGTGCCCAAGCTACAATTTTGTCACAGATTCTACTGTGACTAGTATATATTTACAAGGATGGAGATAAACATATATTTAAGGTTATCACCTGAATTATCATGTGTTTTTCCTATTTATGTGGCCAATTCCTGCACTAAAAAGTGATTCCCAGATCATGGTCTATAACATAATCCTGAAACCACAAGGTCTAAACTGCCGTGTCTCAGAAATCCTGTAATGCATTTCAGCTAACGCAGAGATTTCCAGAGGAGCAGTGGGTTCTGCAGCTTCTGCAAACTGCCCTGGTCCTGTCACACCTACTAGAAGGAGACAAGCTGGTAGCTGGTGTAAGCAGAGATATTTTCTTGAACTTGCCATGTTTTTTCAAGGAGAACAGTCCCAACTGCAAAAATGTGGATAGTGATACGGAGAGAAAAGTCCTAGTCTATCTAGAGGGGCTCTGGCATCATCTCTACTGCATTGCTGAGATTTGAGGATAAAATACAGCTATTAAAGGCGTGCCTGCACTGTAATCATGCGAGCAGCAGCTCTCAGTCCATCGGGAGGCTGCCTCCAACACCCAGGTTCTTCTCTTCCACCCTCCTAGCTCCTGCATCTTGCCGGAGCGGAGCTTGGCCAGCTCGGTGGCCACAGCTGTCAGTCCAGCTTCATGACAGGGACATGAGTGATGTGCTAGCGGCGACTGCCACCTTGTGGGCACCCCAACCATAAAGCTTGAACATCCAACATGGAAAGCTCTGGAAGTAGAAAGCATCCACGGAGGGGAATATGTTAAGCTGTGGACCTGTTTCTTAGCTTGCTTACACCTGCTCGGTGCTTGGCTGTGGCGCAAAGCAGCTAGAAAGGCGGCTGGAGGAGACGGCTGAGGACGCGCTGGTGCAAAGCTCCATGCACACGGTGATCATGGCTTGACCAGGGAAAGGGAGGATTGAGGCAGACTGTGCTCCTAAAACAGCGCAGCCAGTGTAACACGGGGGCGCATCCTGGCTCCCAGACGTTACTTTCTGAGCAAATGCTCTGTCCTGATTTCCTAAGATTAAGCGTGAAGGAAAAAAATATCACCCTTGCTATAGTCCAGCCACAGTTGCGCTGGTTGCCAAATTTCCCATCTTCAAATTTTGATTCAGTGTATCTTTCTCCTACCTCATTAGCTATCCAAAAATGCAAGGTTTATTATATATTAATAACAGTCCACTTTGAGTTTAGGCTTGTAAAGACCCACGATGCCTCTTAGACAGAGGTACCGCAATGTCACAAAACCAGCACGGATGTAGGGCAACAGTTGTTACTAAATTCCCACTACCACTGCTCTCCAAGGCTCAGCCAGTACCAAGGTCTCATTGTGCCAGCATATTTCAAGACACATCCCACAACCTGGAGTATGAGACCTTCAGCCTGAAAAATACTCTATTTCAGATTTTTCAGTTAAACAGAGAAGTCCTAAATCTCTGCAATATTGGGGCCTAGGAAGACTAACCTACTATTGTTTTGCTTTTCTAATGGATCTTACATTTCAGTGGCTTTGCTGAATAAAGGTGGGAGCCTTAATTAGCAGTACATTTCACAGGAGCACTTTGGCTCCTTTTTGCTTCCAACAGCAATTGTCTATGCACTGCAGTTTGCAGCATCCTCCATTGACAGTGTCCAACGAGATCAACAGTCATTCCCCACTAAAGGCAGGTCAACATGAAGAAAAAAATAGATAAATAAATAAAATCACAGCATGGAAACATTAAGTGACACACACACAAAGTGACTTAATGAGTCATTGGCACTGTGATACAAAGGAGCTCACTGCCATAATTGTGTAATACATTCCCATCTACTCTCTGTAACACCCAAACCAAATTCTGCCATCAGTGATATCAGTGCAAGCTCATTAAAATCAATGAAGTTGCACGGATGTAAATGAGGATAGATTTTGGCCAACTCTCGTTCTATATCATTTGTAGATCTTTCTTTATAGGTGGCTTAGCTGCAATTACACTTCAGTGCTGAGCCAAATGCATATCTGATAAAAGCCACACTGGGGAGCATCCACAAACATGACAGAAAGAGGTCTATTTTAAAATGTTTGTAACATGTGCCTTCAAGTCTTCTTCACCAAGACTCACACCAGAAAACTTGTGCTTTCTTTGAGATGCTTCACTAGATTGATTTCAATAAACCAAAACACTTTCATCCGTAAACAATTCTTGAAATCCTGAAGAGCTCAGTAAACCTCCGTTGCAGTTTTCTGTGTGAAGTCCATCTCCCCATCACATTTCCACTCTAATACTGCCTTTGCCTCCCTGCAACTCCACAGCCTTCATCTCCTCTCCTACTTGCAGTCGCTCATGCCAAGCTTCAGCTCTGCAGTGAACAGGTTCAACCCAACTGTGAATGAGAAACATTTGTCCAGATTCTAGTAGGGCTAAATTCACAAGCAGCCACAGTTAAAGACTCCTGCTTCCCACATGGTGCTGGGAAAATCCTGACCTTGCTGAAGTCAACTAGAAAATTAACTTAAACCTCAAAGGAGGAGTTAATCCTGTGGATCTTCATCCCTGTTTAAAGTTTTTTTATGGCATTTATCAGGACTGAGGTTGTCCATTTTCCTAGCCAGACCTCTCAGTCTCATCACTGCCTACCTTGACTGCTATCCAACAACACCAGGAGACATGGAGACGGCTTACAAGCCTGCTCCACTTTTAATTCAAATCATTTTAATTCCTCCTTCCCCTCATCCTTTCAGAAGGCACTGGTCCCACTCCGCTGCTTCTTCGGCGTGTTTCTGGTTTTCTCTGAAAGGGTGTTGTGCTGACAAGCTCACTATGTGAAGCTACACGTTCTTGCTATAGGTGCATTGATGCTTCCTTGTCAGACAGAGGATGTTTCTTCTGTACACACCAGCTGTAAGACACTTTGCAGTTCTGTATGGGGAAAATAAGACATTGCAAGATGGTGAAAGCGTGGGAAAAGGGAGTCTAAGAGCTCTATTCTCCCTGCTTCTTCCCTGTAGGGAAAGTTAGCCTGGGAACATACAAAATGTAATGGAGAGATAAAATGGTTTCTAATGCATGACTGGAATAAAGCAGCATGACACAGTTAGCTTGGTGTTGCATTCTGATCAGTGAGATGGCAAAGGCATGCGTCAGTTAGCCCACAGCACTCATTGTGTGACACGTACAAAAAGACATGTTGAAGGGAGAGCAAGAGAAGGCCGGTCTTCTGGTCCAAAAGACCTCTGCGAACCCTGCTGCACTCACAAGAGGGATCCTGAATAGGAATCTAAATGAGCCTGAGGAATATTCATACACTGTTAATGTACCATGAGTGTTGCCTACTAGCTCCAGATAAGTTGGATTAATAAACTGCCTTTCGTTTGTGACACCTCGGCATGAATTTTGCATTAGGCTCAATTCAGTAAAGTTCACAAATGACATGGTTCCCTTTATGACAATTCTTTTCGATTGTTTTTTTTTTTTTTTTTTTTTTTGCACTGGGATGTCATAAAGATGTTTGAGTTGCTTCTGGCAGGGAACTGTCTTTTATTTTGAAGAAGAGCTTTTATAACCCACTCATGCCTATAGCACTTTTGAATTAAGTTGGAAGGCAGAATCCCTAGTCCATTTATACTATTAACAAGACAGGGATTTTTCAGTGTCAATGGAAGCAGTTAGGTGCTTGCTTCAATACTGGGCTTGTCACAGTGGAAATTTCCAGTGCACTGGGGATGCGGTTGATTAACACATGAAGTAGACATGAGGTGATAAGATGAGCAGACCCTTTTTGAATTATTAATGCAATGCAAGTAGATCATGTCCACCCATTAGAGCTTATATCGTATTGACTGAATTTATCAAACCATCTTCAGGAAGATGTGAAGCTGCTCCTCCTTAACGGATAAGCAGATAGTACGGCTGACCTGTGTCCAGATTCTACAAGGAGAGATAAAAATGGATGGGTGATGGGATGGAAGGAAGGATCATCTGATTATGAGATGTGTTTATCTCTTGATGATGGGCATTAATTAGCTTTCAGTTCTCTCAGCAGCACCTACTCAGGACAGGGATCATGTGAAGGATGGATCTGGATTGAAACTGGATGATAATGTAGGGTATGGGTTAGGCCATTATCCAGTGTCACAGGTTGGGTTTGGAATTTGATTGCAACCTGGCAAAGTAACAGAAAACAAAGCAGGCCAGCTGATTTACATTCCTAAACTAAGATGCTGACTCAGAATCAGTAGACAGAACCCAGTCCTGCAAAAGCATATCTAACTGATTAAAGGTCACCTCCTGAACAGTTTCATATATGAAATGGGAAGATGGGAGATTATTTATCTATTAAAAAGCTAGGGTTTCACACAAGGCTCACAAGAGTGGATTGATACAATGAGGAATATCAGCTATTGGAAGAGAAAAGATGCATCAACGCAGACCTTTCTTAGCTCTGGCAACTTGTCAAAAGCCTGATCCGGGTAAACCCTTGTCCCTCCAAATCATCCATGGACCTTTGCATTACGAGTGGCTCCTTCCCTCCCTCTCCTAGAACCACTATGCTATGGTTGCTCTGCTGTTTCCATAACAACATTTAATTAATTTAAGCCCCCTGCATGGTGCAGATAGTGTCTGCTATGCACATTTAACAAGAAATAAAAGCAAGAGTTCAGGCAGCGAAAGCCTCACTCCAATCTCAAGTGTATTTGCAACAGGGGGGCTGTGCCTGCGCACCAAGGAGAAGTGGAGACGCTCTAGCTTTTAATTACACGAGAAGTGCACAGCAGATAATTAAAGAGGAGCAAAGTCTGGAGCAGAGTGAGCTTCCAAGCCACTGATCAGCACCATTACCTTATGCACCAGGTCATCGATAGCCTTCAATATCCCCGGGCTGGCTCTGTGCCTGCCCCAGCTGACCCCATCGTCCTCCAGGAGGTCAAGGGGGGAATGTTTTGGATTATCAGCTGGCGTGCACCACCTCAGCACCACTCCCGGGCTCCCTGGAGCCCTTCTAGCATCTCCTGATGAAATGCAATGGAGAGCTGCAAGTGCAACTAGAGATGGACAAACGGTTCTTCTCATTTATACGAACTGCAGATGTGTGGAGACTTTTTTTTTGTGTGTGTGTGGTAAATTCTGAGCTGCAAATGGACTGGATATCTGATTTTGTGGTTTGCAGAGGTAACAAAACCCTCTATATTTTTTGCTTTTCCTGCAGAGCACCTTCGCAGCACCCTGAATCCAGGGAGCTAGGAACAGGTGAGAAGACACCTGCATATAGAGAAACGCTCTCTCCTTGCGCATTGGCTCCCGCTTGCTGTGGTTTCATTATTGGTCTCATTTAATATGAAAGTATCCCAGAAGTCATCTCAAATGATGTCCCCTTGGGTGAGGACAGTCGGTGCACACACGTCCTGCGAAGCCCTGGGGATCACAGAGGGTTTAGAGTGAACCTCTCTGATTGCCCTGCAGCCTCCAGGATGGCTGCATTTCAAAGGCCTCCTCCTTCTGCATGTTGAGTGGGAGAGGAGTGAGCTGACCAGCTGGCAAGGACTAGTGTTGGAAATACCTTCTTATCATTTCTAAAAATCAGAAAACAAAATGAAATGGCAAGCTGTGGAAGCTCCATGTTTCCTAGAAGGAAGGAGGAGTACGGATCTGCCCACCAGACATCTCTGAAAGGTGTTGATGCCTGGGCCCATCTCTAGAGACCATGCATTTCTCAGTGGCCTCAGCTGATGCCTCTGAAAACACATTAAAGGTCAGAGAACATCTGTCTCTCCTCATTATATGGCTTTTATTCATGTCCCCCGGGCTTCCTGGTCTCTTCTGGGAAGACATGAGAAGCCGTAAGTAGCAGCAGGTCCCCACCACTGTCCACAGCGAGTCCTCAGCAGCTGAGGAAACGAGATCTCCTGCTCCCTGAGATGTGAAAGGGACTTTCTCTGGGTCTCAGAACTTAAGTTTTATCTTGGACTTTAAAATGAACCTCTTGATTGTCTCAAGAATGTCATTTCAGCAACTCTTGTCTATTCTAGTTGCTCTATCATGTCTGTTGCCTGTTATCTGTTCCCCTCCTGAAGCATAACCCTTATATCTGTTAAAAGGATGTCATTCATCTGATGAGAATTTTTTTCAGTGAACAATTTTTGTATAGAGGGTGGATTTGAAGTGGAAAATATAAATATATATAAAAAATAGTTCTTGTTAGAATTCCTCCACTTTAAAAATGAAGAAATTCAAACCACAGAAAAAAAAAAAGAAAAAGGAAATTTAGAGCTAGTCACTGAACACAGAGTTTCTGGCTGTCACAGATTCAGCATCTGGTCAGAGGAAATTTTCATCAACACTGCACTTCATTTTCTTCAAGATTTTCCCTGGTGTGGAGAAGTCCAGGGGTGGGGAAGGGGGGAACTTTCCCATTCAGAGGCAGCAGTTCCTGCTCTCCCAGGGCCCTGGCAATGGTCTCTTTGTTAATCCCCTTGTGAAAAGCCACTTTGAAAGTGCCTGGAAATTCCCCTTTGGGACACAGCAAAAAAAGCAGCCAGACAACAGACCCCAGGGGCACATTTCTGTAGTAGAAATGACACTCTCAATCTCTGTTACTTCAGCTTTATGAAGCCATTATTATTTACAAGTACAAGATTATTATTTATTGGTACTGTCTTATTGTTGATTTGGATGAGGAGCGAAATAGAAAGTATTGCAGGCAAGCAGGACTGATATGCGGCTGGCAGCACAGTTTAAGTTTACTGTAAGCTCCTCTATAATCAGTCTAATTAACAGTGACACCATCAGTGAGCATATGGACCCCACAGAGACGTTGGCAGAGATAAGCTTAAATCCTTCCTTCTCCGACGAATTATTCAAGAAGGAGTCTGCGCTTACTGGTGGGATATCAGGCCTGAAGAAAGAATAATTAAAGCAAGTCAGTGGGAACAGAAATGTGCATTCAAACACACCCCCGATATCGCAGCGTTTGTCTGGAAAAAGCTTTGCAAGTAGAGAACAGAATCTGACCATGCCGAGAGATGAAGCTAATTGCATGAATATATGTATGTGCACATGCTGCATTGCAGGGGAGGCGGTGGGGTCTCCAGCCTGGACATATTCACAACTTGGTGAGACCAGTCATGAGCAAACTGGTCTTGCTGGTCCCATGTTGAGTGGGATGTTGGACCACATAAGCGTCTGCAGTCCCTTTGAGCCTAAATTATTGTGTGTTTCTATGTTATTTTCGTGTGCTGGCTCAAATGCAGAATAAATATTGAGCAGGATAAATGAAGACTTTTTTTTTATTTTATTTTTTTTTAAGCTTTAGTCCTCTGAGTTGTTTGATAACGTGAGAATAGTAGCGCTTTAAAAGGCAGCAGTCTCAAGTCTGCTAACAATTTTATGATCCTTTTTTTTTTTCCTCTGGTCTTTTGTTGCTTCTTAAATTAAACAGCCTGTCAATGACTAGCGGGTTATCTCTAGCAGATGCTAATGCATCTCTTCCTGTGTAGAAGAACGCATTCAAAGGGCAGTATTTGTAGCTGATTATTCAAATGGGAGGGGAAAAACTCTTATAAAAGAAAGAGTGTCCAATTATTTGGTTGCAGCATATGAGAGCATATTTTGTAGTGAAGTCTCAGGCTTTTGTAAGATTTGTTCCTTGGTTCTGAAGCAGAAATTGAATCACAGTTCAGAAGAGCTGGGCCTGAAGGGCGAGAGCTGCATGTGGACATGATTGCCTCATTATCAGGGGGAATATCCTGTCAAGGGTAACGCTTTTCTCTTTAGCAGAGTGAATTCACAGCAGGCAATAGATTTTTTTTTTCCTCTCTGTCACATATTCAAATTGCTGCGAGCAGCCTTTCGCTCAGACCTTGGTATGGATTTTGCATAAGGCCATGTCCTTGGACTGATAGGACCAGGAATAAAATAGGCTTGGGGACAACATGGGAATAGATGGGAATATGCCAAATTTACTCAGTATTGAAATCTCATCTAAACTCTGCTGCTTTCAACCAGCTGCGGACAGATTTATCTCAGTGCTCAGAACCAGGGCCGAACCCTGGATTATTTCATGTTCAGCAATACGAGGCTGCTGGGGACTGAGCTGGCCTGTGCTCCTCAGCACAATAATCCTGCACTGCCTGAACGCTTTCGTCTGGATGTTAAAATGGCAAGAGTTTTGGCGTGAGGCTGGCGGTGCTTCACTGCTATGGGCTGTTGCTCTTCCATCCTTTCTCTGAACAATAGCAACAACAGAAGCCGCATGGGCATCTTCCTGACTTTCTAATGCATGTCAAGCTCGGCCCCACACATCTGCAAGGGCACCCTCCAGATGTGGATGGAAAATGATACTGGGAAGAGAATAAGCACAGTTCCTTAATAGTTAGTATAGGTGCATTGAGGTAGAATATTTGAAATCTTCTGTGTGTTTATTTTACACCTATCTCTTTTTGTGTTTGCTTTTTTGTTGAGGTTGAGTTCACCTGGGAACATGCCTGGGTGGTGAGTGAAACGTTCACCACTAGAGGACTCTACAGCAATAGTTAATTGTCTTTTAAAAAAAAAAAAAAAAAAAAAAAAACTCTCTTATTTAATCCTTTCTGAGAGAAAGTGAACGCACCCACAGGAGTCCCAGGCGCTGGGCCTTGGCACCACCAAGGCAATGTGTCCTTCCAGCCCAGCTCTTATAACAAGGACACTGCTCTCAATCAAGGTCAGATTTGAATCTTTGAGCTTGCCTTGTCTAATGAGGAAAAAAGTGAAAAAAGTGGTCCCAATGATGCCAAGACAGACCCGCAAATGCTGCTGTGCTGGGAAGGAAGTTTCTGAGGAGCTCGTAGGGTCACCTTTCCATCAGATGTGGCCTTGGTTTGCAAACACCTCTGTCAGCTCCAAATTAAGGTGCCAGGCAGGGACACACTTAATAATTGACTATTTAATGGGGATAAGTCAGGAGCATTTTCCAGCACCTTCTTCTTTTCTCTGCTTGCCCCATTTCCCTATGGAGAGATCAGTTAGCCTAGGCCAGGGTTGAATCATTGGTCTTCCCAACTAATTATCCCTACTTCTGGTGCTTGCTATGAAGCTCTCAGCTAGCCTTTAATCTTGCCACGCCTCGGAGAGTCAAAGAGCGGGTAGGATAGGATCTGCTTCCAGTTCAGTGGCAGAACTGCTTTGAAACAAAATCCCTGACCCTTTGGAAATGAAATAAAATAAGCCTTTGCCAATTGCATTTTTTATTCTGAGTGGCTTGGAAGGATTTCAGCAAGAGGAAATCCTCTGGGTTATGCTATCGCATTATGCACTTAATTTGGACTTGGCCCAGCAAGGCTCTTTGATGACTTTGTACCTACTTCCTTGCATTTTCCAGGATGGCGCACACACGGCCCTTGTCCCAGGGACAGGGAACCGTTCCCCCTGAATGCCTAATTAAACTCCGATTAGCATTTCCTATGGAGAGCAGATGCACGTTTCCAGCCCGGCAAACAATGCCATCTGTTGTTCCCTTGCTGTAATTTCCATCTGAAAGTGTGCTCTGCTTCTATATTTAAATGTGAAGTTTGCTGCTGCCAGAAAAAAAAGTAAATGTAAATTTGGCATCAGAAGGAGGATGAGGGTGAGGAATCTGTCTTTTTCTTGCTGTTGTTGCTGCAGGGAATGTACCTTGGTCTGAGTGGCAGCTCTGCAGTCTGTCCCCCCTTGTAGGACAAACCAAAATGTGAAAACTTCTATCAAGCTTCCCATTGCATCATCTCCTGGCCTCAGGAGTGCCTCTACGGGGACTCTTTGGTGGTATTTTCCTACCTTTGCTACCCCAGCCTCCCTGGATGAGTGAGAGGTGTTAGCATGGATGAGCTCCTCAGACATGGTGCTGTGACCTTCTCTGAAGGCTCCTGGCATTCACAACAGGGGAAAATATTCACAAGCAACCTTGTCTGTACTTCTAGCCTCAGGGAAGTGCTGAATTTGCATGGCCTCCTCAGTCCTTGACCAACCTGCTGTGACTGCCAACACGGAAGCCACTTGGAGTCGTGATTTTTGGGCATCTGTCAACTAACAGCTGGCTTGAGACCCATTAAACTAATTTCATACAGACCACTTAGCAGCCGTTAGCACTTATGGCATGTTACTGACCAGCAGCGGACTGAAACCAGTCACCTAGAGGGGAGAACACTGAATTTTATTATTTAACCTCTTGAAGAGTTGAGGGTTTTTTTAGAATAGAAGTGGTCTATGAAAAAAAAAAAAAAAAAAGATAAAGGAAAAAAAAAAGAAAAAGAAGTCAACATGTCTTTTTGACCAGGTTTTATCCTTCTTGCTACTTCTGAGAACATCACCTACTTAGCTCCCACAGAAGCTAGATTTTATATAAAGGGTAAAAACAGCTAGTGAATGTTGAGTAGGGCAAACCTTTGGTATGTCCACCTTTGGGAAGGCAAGGTTTCAATGGGAACCAGGCAATTAGGGTTGATTTCTAAAACAGGTCAGATCAAATGTATAACCTTGTAAATGTTCGAGTGCATAGGGTAAACACTTTTTCAATTAAAATTTTGGTTTTGGGGAGGATTTTTTTTTCCAAGTTTAAAAATATTTAACCTCTGTTCTCTGTAATGATTCATGTTGAAGGGGAAAATCTCAGTCAACAGTTTCCTAGTTTATTTTCAAAAGGCCAATAAGTTGCAGGATTCTGTACCTCGCTTGGATAAAACTGCCTTCACATTATATACATCAACCAAAGGCCAAAGCAGCGCATGGTTTGTTTAACAGTGCAAGATAATTTCCCCTATAAACTGAAATTATAAACATAGTGTTAGTCCCTTAAATACCCTAAGGGATGCTTGAGGCCAGTATCATATATAAGGAACTGGTATTAACATCCATCATAAACTAAGCTTCTTTTCCCTACACACTCTTAGTATTTAAATCCTCTTAAACAAGAGGTTTATTTTTTAAAATGTCCTACAAGCTTTTTCCCTTGCTATTTATAATTCCTGCTATGCTCCCCTGCCTTCCCAGATGCCCGGCCCAGCTTCCCAGTGAGAAGAGCTGGTTGCCAGTCCCTGTAGGTCCCATGTGCCTGTCATTGCAGATCCAGCCTCATTGCACAGCTGAGTGTTGCTCCCCACAGCGTTACTGCTTGCACAGGCAGATTTCTTCCCATCAAAGGACAGTGTTGGATGCGGCGTTGAGTGATTTGAGCACACAGTGCTCTGACGGAGCAACCGGTGCTGCTCCCTCAAAGCACAAGCTAGTGTCCACATCCTACCTCTATATCCTACCTCCGTGAGCACCCAGTGCCTAACACCGGCTGTGAGTGCCCCTGCAATGCAGGACGCAGCCTCTGGTGCTTGCTGGGGATGCCCAGACACAGGGGAGTGCATGAGAGCTGCAGACAGCAGTGTTTAGACAGCCAAACTTTTGCAAACACCCAGCGAGGCAGAAGCTCTCGTTGCTTGGCCTTCAGCAGGGTGGTGACCGTGCTGCTGGTCCCCTGCCGCAGACGTGGCTTGCCCGAGGGGAGCGAGCGAGGCCGCGCTCTTTGGGATTGCAGTCGCAGGGGTCGGATCGCCCTCAGGGTGGAATGGGTGGGAGTCAGGATGATTGCACAGAGATCCGGAGAGTTACATGGCTGGAAAGCTGGTGGGCAGGAGATTCCTGGAAGCATCTTTTCAGCTACGACTTCTGAGCACCATGGGCCCCTATGGCCGGCGGCTGCCGAAACTTCTCGAGGCCGGTTCACACGCGCCGTTGGCTGGGGACAGGATCCTGCTGTTGTAATCGCGGTCTGAGCTCTCAGCATTAACAGACGAGACCTCGCGTTCCTCCACGGCTCTTTCACACTTCAGAGTGACTGGGTGGAACTCAGCACTCAAAGCGAAAATCAATTTTCTCTTTCATGTCAGTGCTGTTTAACAGATGCATTTCGGAGGCCACCACACCCACGCTTGCACAAATCCCTGTTGTCTTCCTGAGCAGCTCATTAAAGTTATTAACAGGCCCCGGGACAATTTGTGGGCCTCTTAGGAGACAGTAGCTGGGGAAACGGCAGCAGCCGAAGGGTTAATGCGCAGGGTCCCGGTTACAGCACAGATACAGAAAGCAGGAGTTTGATGCAGTCCTTGAACCTGTGGTGCAACCCATTATTTACCAAACACACAGCCCCCTGCCAGCTCCTGCCTCACCCTGGGAAGGTGAGAACGGGATGTATTTTTTAATGCAGTGTTTAACCAAGATTGGTGTTTCAAGGAATCTCCACTGTTGCCACTTTCCACCTCCTCCTGTGCCCACATTGGATAAAATTAGCCAGAACAGCAGCCCTTTATATGAGCATATTGTGGCAGTTTCTTCAGCAGGAAATGTAAGAGAGGAGTTTTATCGGGCTGCAGAGAGGTTCTTCAGGGCAGGCCCTCAACAGCCTCGTCATGGGGGTGTAGGTGCTTCCACACCTCGGACCTGGATATTCCCATCCAGGCGTTTTCTGGGAACACATGATTAATAGCTCCTCACACCCGACGTGTATTATTTCTGGTAGTTTGTGATGGACTATGGGGAGAAAACGGCTTGTGGGAGAGGGCTCGGAGCATAACTTCCTCGGTTTGCCATGCGCCCCAAATTTGTGATGCGCTTTTGGGTATGTTTTCCATTTTTTTGGTAGCGGGAACGCAAATGCGGACACCAGGAAATCACGCTGCAGATTCCTCAGTTACACGGTTCGTTTTTTTCCAAAAAACCCCCCGCCCGCCCCCTGTGCCGGCGCTGCAGTCGCCAACCCAC
>VZSV01000026.1:2077510-2094363 GCA_013398735.1 Nothocercus julius | reverse complement strand
CGCGGCCCTCCGTGGGGGAGCCGAGGCAGCGCGGGCTCCCACGCGGCGGCTCCCACTTTTCCCCGCGTGGAGAGAGCCGTCAGATATTACCCCTAAAAAACCCCTGCTTGTCAGCCGGGGAGCCTGTGGGTGCCCCGGGGCGCGCGTGGGCGCTGCCACCCCCGGCCGCCCGCGCGGTGCTGCCCTCTGCGAGTCAAAGTGCCTTGCCAGGGGGAGAGCTGTGGGGTATTCATATATGTATGTATGAATAGGCATATAATATATATATATATAATGTGTGTGTGTGTATATATATAGTATGTATATGTTTTAAAATATATATAAGCTGTATGTTATCCCGTGGCAGAGGTGGTCCCGTGTGCTGCTCGGATAAGGGGTTCTGTCGCTTGTCTTGTGACTTTGCAGCGCAGTGTTTCCCTAGGCAGGTTTCACCCGCTTGGAAAGCTGCCCCTGGTGTATGGAGGGGGGCAAAGGGCTTTTCTCTTAAAAAAAAAAAAAAAAAAAAAAAGAGAGAGAGAGGAAAAAAAAACCAACAAAACTAAACAAAAAAAAACAGAAGTTGCCATTCCTATAGGGAAAATCTGGAAGTTGAGCATTGTTGCTGTGCTTGTTGTGCATGTATTTCTCAAAGCCCTCATCTGTGGTTTAAGGGATGCAACTCCTGAAGTGCCTGTAAGGAAATGAGCTGGAGAAACCATGCTTAGAAGCCTGCAATTTTTTTTAATAGTAGCTGCTCTGAGCTGAAAACAGGAAAAAACAATTCCCTGTTGCTCTGCTGCCCTTACAGGCCCCCTTGCATTTCAGAGCTCGCAAGCAGAGGTTCCCCCCCCTACTTTTTTCATTGTTTTTTTGAGATGCAGCTGCCTTCCCTGCCGGGCTGCTTGCTTGTGTGATGGATGTTTTCAGGGGCCAGACCCAAAGTCCCCTGTTTGCAGCCTCTCCTAAGGAGGCTCCTCAGAGATGGACTTCGTGCTCTCCATGCAGGGAGCCCCGACCTCACTGCTGCTTTCATTCCTGCCCGGGAAGCTCCATGCGGATCCCTTGTTATCTGCTGGAGCGAGTTGCCTGGCCGCTGTGTCATGGGCCATCGCGCTCGGGCTCTTTCATCCTTGCTGGGACAGACCCAGCGTGTCGGCGCAAACAAACGACTCTAACCTTTAAACTATGCAAACCTCCCTGCTGTTCTCGCTCCTTCCTGCCTCCTGTGACGCTTGTTTTTATGGAGGCCACTTTAGGAGGGACCTGCCGTGTTTGCAATGTGCCTTGCAGGTGGAGGCTGCCTGCTGCTGCTGGCACTGCTGGGTTATTCACTGCCACCCCCGTAAGAGCCCCTGCAGGTCCCAGGGACTCTCGTACCCTCCTTTTTTCTCTGTCCATCTCCCAAAGGATCTTTTTGGTATGGGAGCCTTGTTGGGGCCTCTCTTTTTCCCTTGTCCTGCGTCGCTATCTCACGTTAAGTTTTATCTGAGAACACGTTTTATCTCCCGTGTCTCTAACCATCTGCTGCATTTTATCTCCACGATAGGGCTGCGTTCAGCACAGTGCTTGGGAAAGAGGTGCAGTTTGCAGAAGTTCCCTTTGCAAAGGGAAAGTTTTGTAGGGGCACAGGATTCTCAGGGTTAAAACCTGCGAAATTTGTGGCAGAAAAGCAGTGGCACCATGATGCAGGCGCAGGAGTCTGTAAGGAACTACAGCACTGGGGAAACTTAAATTTCTGGTCTTTTTTGTTGTTCATTTTTGAGCATTTTGTCTTTTGGGAGTATAATCCATGGTCCCTCGGGCTCATCACACGTGTGGGTTGTGCCCTAGGATTGCCTCGCACGCGGCACTTAGGGCAGGTGCAACTGGAACGACAAGGCTGGCACCGAGTCCCTGATGTGGTTTTGCAGAGGAGAGGTGGCCAAGCTGAAAAAGTGCGATCGAGGCAGGTGAGATTTGTGTAGGCAGAGAGCTTGGGAGCGGGTGCCAAGCGGCTGCGTGGCACAAACACTGAATGTGTGAAAATGGGCACGTGTGGGGGTTTATACCGTGCACCACGGAAGGAGCGCGGCTGGAGGCAGTCCTGGATGGTCGAGGAGGAGAAAGGAGTGTGTATCTATATGTACATGTGAGTGATGATACCATCCGTGTCCCTGTAGTGGTGGCCAGCACTGCCCAAAGCCTGCAGGTTTCCAGGTGCTCCAGCGCGGCCAGAGGAAGCCCTAGAGGTGTGAATGGATGAGCTACGTGAGTGGAGCAGGGCGGGCAGGATGTTGGCAGGGTTGGAGGAGCAGAGGGAAGAGTCCAAGGGAGGCGGGCGCCGAGCGGTGGATGGAGCGGGATGAGCAGAGCGGGCTCCGGGGTCCGTGCCAGGCGCCCTGCCGGCCTCGGAGGAGGTTTGGAGAGGTGATGTCAGCCCTTGTCCTCAGACGCAGATTTACTGCCGCCTTTCACAGACTGCAGTTCAACTGGAGCGCGCGTGGCCGGCCTGGCTCGGAACAGCAGCTGCTGGAGCGCCGCCTAGAAAGCGCTTAGCTGTAACGAGCCCCCGGCCTCCGGCGCGGCCTTTAACCACCATCGCATCAGTCTGTCTTTGCTGATCAGCTTTATAGCCCCTCGGTGGCTCTTAGCATCACTCCAGCCATTAAAGGCTGCTCTGTCTCCCCTCTCGACCCCATCCAAGCCTGGGAATGTTGCATATCCCATAACCACTGTCTGCTTGCTGACCATTAGGCTTTGCAAAGCCTCCCAGATTGTGGTGAGGCCGTACTGGAGCTTGCTTTGGTTTGCTTGCAAGGGATGCAGGGGTGCCCAGATAGCCTGGGCTGCTGCAGTGCTCCTGCAGAGATGCGGTAACCTGCGGGTTGATGCTACCCCAACCCCATCTGGGCAGGACAAAGTCCCTTTCAAGCGAGCCTGCTAACTGAGCCTGCACCAAGTCCTCCTGCCTGGCAGAGGAGCAGGGCGAAACGGAACCAAACCAGGTTAAGTGGCCAGGCCCAACGTTTGCATCTTCTCCTTGTGGTAGGAAAAGGACCCGTTTGATAAGAGCACGGGAAGCAGGGTCTGAGCATCCGAGCTCTCCCCTTTGCATCTCTGTGCTGGGCGCAGAGCGCAAAGAGAGTGGGAGGATCTGAACAGGCTCTCTGGAGTCAGCAACAGCAGCAGTTATTCTGGCATTAATTTGACATATACCACATAGCCTCTAAACTCTCTCTGGGAAGTGGCATGCGGTTCTGCTTGTCTGTATTTGAAGTACTGAAGCCCTTTTGGCTTTACAGCATATTTGCAAGCTGGCTTGCTTGAAAGGGACTTTATCCTGCCCAGATGGGGTTGGGGTAGATATTGTGATGTAGTTGATGGTTTCTATTCCACAGCCTTTTTGAGTATAATCTAGAAGATGGGGGGACGGAAAACTCACTAGCCTCCTCTGCAGTCCTGCATTCATTTTGCAGACTGGATTGATCTGGCAGAATGGAATTTATTCACCGGCGAGCTGGAGGGCAGGCCCGGGGCACAAAACCCTGCAGCAGCCGCACAAATGAATCACGGGCTCTGAAAAGATCCACTGGGGCTAAGGCATAGTAATGAAAAGCTCTTGTCTGGAGCCTGAGCTGTGGCTAAAAGCGCTATTTATCTGGGCTTGGATAGTGGCGGGAGGGTGTTGTTCCCAGGAGCTGCAAAGCCCACGTGCTTAGAGGTGAGCATGAACTTTATTTGATTGCCTCACAGGTAGCTTAAGAATCTTGATGGAGTCATTCAGCTGTGGAGTGGCAAGTCCAGTATCTGCTTGACAAATAAAACTGCATCTATTGCATGCAAAGCAAATTTCCTATAGATATTTTTATTTTGTCTGAAAAGCAGCCTCCTTTGCCTCAGATTAGTTCCGTTCGTTATAGATTTAAGTCACTGTTGCCCCTTTTGCCAGTGTTTTTTGCCAGATGGAACAAGAAGCCAGCTTTTTGGTAGAGCTTGAAACACTGCTTTGATTTTTATTCTAAGTGGCATTCGGTGGATTCTTGTGGTGCCTTTGGGCTCAGAGTGGAGCACAGGCTCCAGTGGGTACTGCCGAGACCAGGATACAAAATGGTGATGGGCAGACCAAGTTTCCGAGGTCAGATCCGCTTGAATAAGCGGGCTGAAGATCAGATACATGCCCGGACCTTCTCCAGACAATCTGATCTCCTGGAACCTATGGAATTGGGCTTGGAAAACCTCCCAATTTCTGTCTGAGCCAACAGAGCAGCCTTTCGCATGGTCTCTCAGTTTTTGGTGCAGGAAGTATAGGACGGACTAGAAAATAAGGGGAGAAGAAACAGTAATGGAGGTCTCCCACCCAAAAAGGTTGGGACAGCATCGCAGATCCGGGGCTGGGGCATTGAACTCCCTTTCCTTTGCTTGCCTGTTTGCAGATATGATGAAAGGACAATTTGTCAGGAAGGCCAAATCCAGCTGTGTTACAGACGTACCTGCTGATTCAAGGCAGAATTACAGGGTGCATTGCAGGGTGAAAACTCACGGCTGCATTTCCAGCACATTAGTCATCCTGTTGAGCAGAGGTATGGATTTGAATAATATGGACAAATTGCTGAGCTTGCATCGCTGCTAGAAAATACCCCTTTTCTTTGGAGAGCAGAGCCTGCCCCTAAATCAGACGGAGCCCAGAGCAGCACGTGTGCCCAAGGAAGGTGTAAGGAAGGTCCTTCGCTGCCTGCTTGGCTGCAGCCAAATGTTGTTTGGTGACAGGTGCTATTTTTACTCCTATCATCTTGGACACCCTTTGGAAAAGGGCATTTTTAGTGCTGGGCGTTTCTGACAGGTCCCTCTGAGCTGGGTGCTGGTAGCCCGCATGCTGCCCTGCCTGTGCAGGGACACAAAGAGGAGCTGAGAATCTACTTGAGTCTGCTTATTTTCTGTCTCCCTTCCCCACCATCTCTCTGTTTTCTGCTGTTTTGTTCCCCTTTTGAAGCTCGAACTGTGTGGTTGAGTAGGTGACACCTGCTTGGCATCAAGCTCCCTTGACCTTCCCCTAAGGACGTGCTTTCCTCGCTCCTGGAATGCGGCTTTGTCCCGTGAGAGTCTGGCGATGCGTTGTCGCTCTGCTCTCTCCTCAACATCTTCGCAGGGAAACTCCTCCCTGCCAAAATGCAATAGTGGGGGAGTTTTCAGGTTCCTAGATGGCTGCTCTGCATGGTGAGAAGGGGAATTGGCTGCTCTGTAGAAGTGATTTTTGTCCTGGCATGGCTGGTCCAAGCACCAGGTGCTGGAGGGGCTTGAAGGCATGGGAAAGCATGGATATTTGGGATGAGTGTGTAAGGAGCAACTAAACAGGCAGAGAATTTATCCCCCTGCTTCCAGGGAGAAGCTGAACTTTGTCTGCATTCAGGGCAGCATTTCACCCTAAAGCACCGATATTGTGAAACCAGAGAGGAAGGAAAAAAAATGAGTCTCACGGCTGGCTCGAGGCGGGTCTGCCGTGGTCTGGGACGGGCCCGGCACGTACGCAGAGGGGACTGTGCCCCGGGAGCCGGCGTCTCCTCACGCTGCCCTCCCCCTTGCTGCCTCTGGGGCAGAGGGCAGCGGCTGGAGGGTCGAGGTTTGGAGCTGCTGTTCCTGCGGCTGCGTAGAAGTTGCCTTTGGCTCATTAGAAGCTTCTGCTGCTCTGGTTCATGTGGACGTACCGATTTATTGTGTTTGTATGCAGGCAGGCAAATATTCCCTCTCCCCCTTAATGCTCCCCAGCTCTGCGAGGTCGAGGGGATGGATGAAAGAATAAGGCCCAGTCCAACAAAGGTACTTAAGGGCTCCTCATGCAATGGTGCTGTTTTTGTCGTATCCCAGCCTGGTACGTGTGGATAGGTGGTAACCGTTGTCCTTGTTCCTCTGCAGACTCTGAATTCAGAGCATCAGCTAGGTCCCACGTGGCAAGGAAAACAGAAGCAGCCAAAATGAATTGAAATAAATCAAGGAAAGTATAAGATGAGAGCTCTCCTGGGCCCAAAGCCTTTGATCTTCAAATCACATGGTTAGCATTTAAATTCTAATAAACCCCCTAGCAGAGAGCACACAACGTCCTATGCATAAATCACACCAGCCAGAAGAACTGGAGTCTTGTGGGGAGGACAGTGGTGCCTTTGCAGCCTGCGCTCCTGCGTGAGCAGTTTCTTCTAGGACTTGTAAATTGAGCCACTGGCAAACCTTACAGCTTATTTATGTGCTTTAATAATTCTAGGTTGAGCGAGACAGAAAGCAACTGTGTTTTTCTTGCAGCTTCTCGTGGCAAACAGTGAGTACCAGGTTCAGCTCATGGGCTTTGGGCTCTTTGTTGGTACTCAGAAAAACATTATGGTCTTGGGAGAATGCTGCTAAATCCTGTAGTTTTGCACTTCTAAGTAGAAATGAGTCTCAAACCCCAAAGTCTCATTAGGGAATGTGGTAATTACTCTCAGGTATTGTCCTCTTAAAATTAAGCAGTGTCTCAGCTGTTCTGAGACCAGATGCAGCACTGTGCAAGTTGTTGGGCCAACTGTACAGCCCATCTGGGGAAGCTGTGGAGAAGTCACCTCAAGAAGTGGAGAACTTGGCCAGACTGGCTGGGAATTCCCTGCTGGAGGATCATGGATAGTCTGCTGGTTTAAGGATGGGGTGGGAAGGGGAAACCCACCCTATGTAAGCAAACAGTTCATACACTGACAGTGCTCCTAAGCCCTCCTCTCACATGCAGTTTGCTTGTGACTAGAGACCTGGCTTTGGGGTTTCAAAGGGCAGCTTGGATTTTATGAGACAGGAGAACCTCAGGGGATATTCTAATATTATCTGTCCCCGCTGCCTAAAGTGGAGCTTATGAAAGAGCAACCAGCAGGCCCATGAGAGATGGCCGCCTTCTAGGCAATGGTTCAGACAGCAGAACTGTGGCTGTTGTCTGCATGGGGAATTTGGCCAGCTCTGTGGTTTTGCGTTCTACCCTTGTTCTCTTTGCCAGCTTTGTCCTGTCCAGAGCTAGCTGGGGCATTTTCTTTATAAGCTGAGATCAGAGGGGTCTCTTCTGCCTGGGCCATGTTTACCCTCCTCCTGGGTTGTTGTCTTCCATGTGTGGGCGAGTGGAAGGATTTTCCAAAGCTTCCTTATCTTGCCATGCTGGGAAAAATCCTGTCTTTCCTAGGTCTGCTATATAAGGACTGCGGAGAGCCCGCAGAATATTATAGCTAGCAGAAAACATTGGATAGCTGTCAAAAAGCTGATGCCCTATGCCCTCATCCATATGGAATAAGAGTTATCATCCTCCTCTACGTGCAATAAGGTCCTCTAAAAGGCTATACAGTAGACATTTTTTTTAATAACTCCCTTTCAGAGGAAAACCAAAATGACTACAGCATGCAGAAATCCAAGACCCAGTTTGTTCAGGTCTTCCCTTCTGCTGTTCTCGTCAACGCGCCTGTTCTCAGGATTGCTTCCTGCAGGACGGCAGATGCAGCTGCGAGCTCAGATAACCCCTGAGCTCTTGCAGAGCAGGTGGGAGCTCGGAAGGAGACACTGATGGGTTTCTCTGTGCAAAATATGCCTCTTTCTGCGTAGTTCTGTTTTTGTTTTGTTTTGTTTTGTTTTTGCTTTAGCTCCGTAGCTGAATAGGAGAAAGCAGGAATGTGGCAGAGGCCGAATTCTGTCCTCTGTGCAGCCACTTCTGCAAAGTGCCTAAGAGAACGTGTCAGGCGTCCTGCCCTATTCGTCACTGCAGTTAAATATTGCTTAAATTTAAGCATGCATTTATGCCCAGTATTTAAAGTATAGGAGATCCTTCAGATTCAGGCTTCTGAAGTGCAGAAGGCTACCGATTGTGCAAGAAACCCATCAGATAAAATAGCTGCTGCCTGCAGTTTCTGTTCATCCGATATGTGTGGGACGATGCCAAAGCCTCTGGTAGATTGTGAGATGCAGGGGGGTGTGGGTGGAGGGAAGAATGAAGCCCTACTATTTCCCTGCTCATGCCCAGCTCCAGCAGGACTTGAGAAGTAGGCACATTGCACTGTTTGCCCTCCAAACAAGCTGTTTGGGAATTGCCAAAAAATGCAGGGCGAACCTTGCTGATGAGATGGCTGCGCACCCGGGTTGGGAGGCTGCCTGAGTTTTAGTTGATTGGTGTGCTTAGCCTGGGGGATCCATAAGGCATGACAGGCTTGATTTTATTTATTTATTTATATTTTTTAATAATCACAGCAGCTCTGCTGCAGCTTTTATAGAGACATTTCTCATTTCTAAATGACCTTTCTAAGTAGCAGCTTTTCTATTCTTAGTTTCGTGGAAAAAAAAAAAAAATGATGCTGCCTTCCTGTAATCTTTTGTTTGTTTCCCTAGCTGTCCTATATAAATTACTTAATTTTCTGTGGATAAGCAAATCAAAGGTTAACGGCCGACACCTGACCGGAGCTGTGAGCAAAGAAAGCAGTGGCCCTGGCAGGGTGGTTTCTGAGGTTGCAGGCACTGGAACCCAAATCAATAGCTTTTAGCAGACTCATAAATGTTTCATTTGTATTCCTCAGTTCAGCGCTCTGGAGCTTTGACACATATTGAATTCATATAACCTGCTGAATGAGTGTTGTCCCTGAGCTGGATTCTGGAAAGGGTTTTCTTGGGATACATGGTCCGAGTGCAGCCCTGCTGCCTGGGCCTGGCATTTCCCTCCCTGTTTCCGAGCCGGGCTTGCTCACAGCCTCTCATCACAAATGCAACGAGTTTGACAGCCACAGAGGCCAGGAGTCTGTGGGCCAGGCTGGGAATGTTGGAGGCTCCAGGCTGGCAGAGCTTGGGAGTAGAGCCCTGTTTGCTGGGATGAGGCGGTGTCTGGGAATGTCCAGGGCCGTATGCGGTGGATGCTGTTTGCTTGGCCGAGGCCACGCTCGGTGTTTTCCCTCCGGGCCCCAGCGGCCGAACCAGGGGGATCCGGGTGATCCCGGCCTTCCCGGAGGAGATGAGGCGAGGACGAGGCTGAGCTGTGACCCTGTGCATGCAGGAGAACCCCAGGGTGAGGGGGAAAGGCCCTGAAAGTAAAAAGCGGGCTGCAAAGAGCGAGTTTAAATAAACTTCCCCAGTTGTATCTGTTTTGTTAATTTGTCTAATTTGGTAATTTGTAATGCTTTCTAAGGGATTACGTGGCTGCAGCTCTGACCCATGGAGTGGGACAGTATGGGGAGGGGGAAGGCCTGCCCTGTTTCTCTGGCCTCAGAAGCAGAACTGAGGTGTTTTGTTTTGGGGAGAAGGTAAATAGGGAAGAGAAGGGGAGAAAAAGCCTATTAGAGAAGGGAAGAAAGACAAGCAGTGTTGGGTGAGAGAGGGGAGGTCCAACCCAGCCGGATGCTGTTTCTCAAACAGTGTCTTTTCTGTTTTTTTTTTTTTTTTTTCCTGTAAATCGGGCTGCCTTTCCCCAGAGCTGCTGCCACTGAGAGGTGCCGCTCGCGCAGCGCCCGCCCCGGCAGAGCGGCTTGGCCCCGTCACCGGCTCCTTCCGCGGGGGCTCCCTGGGCCGACCCCTGGCGCAAGGTGACATCGGGGGGTGCTGGCACCGTTCCCCAGGGAGGTAAGGATTTTTTTTCTGCACGTAACTTTGTTTGTTTTACTCTGAAAATCACACTCCTCATTTACATCTCCAGCTCCTTCCAGGCCCCTGCCTTTGAAAGGCTCATTTTTCAAAACACAGGGCAGCTGTGCTACCAATTTCTCCACTTCAGTCCTGGCTTTCTAGTGTGTAAGAGGGCTGCCTGCATATCCATGTGCCTGCTTTTTTCCCTGCATAACTAAGATTGGACTAGCTAAACTATTTTAGAGCAAGTGACTTAGATACTATCATCTAAATTCTGCTAATTTGACTTGTTTAAAGGCTTTCTGCTCCACAGCCACGAATAGGTATGAGGCCATGCTTAAATGAAATAGTAATTAATAAAACATTGTATTTGCTTCTTCCTGCATGTTTAAAAAGTGTGAATTAATTCTTTTGTCTTATTCTCTGATGACAGTGTGTACAGCAAAGTGGCCGTCAATGTGTCTAATGACAAACCTATCAATCAAAACTACAAAGTAAATCTTCTGGCTTGTGCTAGTAGCTATGTATTTCTTAAATAAAATTAGAAACAATTGCTTGTCTTTCTTAAACCTGCAATAATCTTCATGCATTAGAAACCAAAAATGATTTCTGCAGAGGAAAGAACAGACTGGTGCCCTTTATCCTGGGCAGAGCCCTCTCAGTGCTGTTTTTGAAGGAAAAGTAACTCTCCCTCTAGAGGCTGTTGAAACAATTTACCAGCAAGTTTGGGTTTTGATTGCTTCACCTTGTTGCTTCATAGCTGAAATCAAAGTGCAGAATTTCCTCTGCCTGTGTTTCCACCCTGCTCAGCCTCAGCTAAACTTTAGGGGCATGTGAGGGTGCTTAACCTGAAGCAGGCACAGGCTCCGCAAGGCAGGAGCAGTGGCAGCACCGGGAGCGGCCAGCACTGCAGTTTCAACTGGTGCTTCGTGTTTGAGATGTGCGGGCTGTGCTGTCAGGGGCAGGTAGCAAGTGCGGATGTTCTGCTGCTGCTGGCTCCCTGCGCCACATGAGTAACGACAAGAAAATAATCAGGTATTTTCTGTTTGTTTCTCCACAGGCAATAACTCTGTCATCATGTCAGTCAGCGTCCATGAGAACCGTAAATCCCGGACGAGCACTGGCTCCATGAACATCCTGCTGTTTCACAAAGCTTCCCACCCGGACTGCGTCTTGTCCCACCTGAACACCCTCCGGAAGCACTGCATGTTCACCGATGTCACCCTCTGGGCAGGAAACAGGTCGTTCCCCTGCCATAGGGCAGTGCTGGCGGCCTCCAGCAGATACTTTGAAGCCATGTTTAGCAATGGCCTTCGTGAGAGTCTGGATGATGAGGTGAATTTCCATGACAGCCTCCACCCAGAGGTGCTCGAACTGCTGCTGGACTTCGCTTACTCCTCTCGGATCATCATTAATGAGGAAAATGCAGAGTCCCTCCTGGAGGCCGGAGACATGCTGCAGTTCCATGATGTCCGAGATGCGGCAGCTGAGTTCCTGGAGAAGAACCTCCATCCTTCCAACTGCCTGGGCATGATGTTGCTCTCGGATGCTCATCAGTGCCGGAGGCTCTATGAGCTCTCCTGGAGGATGTGCCTGGTCAACTTTGAAACTGTTCACAAGAGTGAGGATTTCAACAACCTATCCAAGGACACTCTTCTGGACCTCATCTCCAGTGATGAGCTGGAAATTGAGGATGAAGAAAAGGTCTTCAAAGCTGTCATCCAGTGGGTAAAATATGATCTGGATGAGCGGAAGGCTTATCTCCCAGAGCTTCTGAGGAACGTTCGCCTAGCCTTACTTCCTTCTGAATGCCTCAAGGAAGCCTTGGCTTGTGAGGACCTGATCATGGTTGATGAAAGGAACAAACTTGTCTTGGATGAAGCTATTCAGTGCAAGAAGAAGATCCTCCAGAATGATGGAGTGGTCACCAGCCCCTGTGCCAGGCCTCGCAAAGCCGGGCACACCTTGCTCATCCTGGGAGGGCAGACCTTCATGTGTGATAAGATCTACCAAGTGGATCACAAAGCAAAGGAAATTATCCCCAAGGCAGACCTGCCAAGTCCACGGAAAGAGTTCAGTGCCTGTGCCATTGGCTGTAAAGTATACATCACGGGAGGTAGGGGCTCGGAAAACGGAGTCTCCAAAGATGTGTGGGTGTATGACACTGTTCATGAGGAGTGGTCAAAAGCTGCCCCAATGTTAATAGCTCGGTTTGGGCATGGCTCAGCTGAACTGGAGAACTGCCTCTATGTGGTTGGTGGACACACTGCAGTGGCTGGGGTCTTTCCGGCATCACCTTCCGTTTCCTTGAAGCAAGTAGAGAAGTACGATCCTGCATCCAACAAATGGATGATGGTGGCCCCGCTGAGAGACGGAGTGAGCAACGCCGCTGTGGTAAGCGCCAGGCTCAAGCTTTTTGTCTTTGGTGGCACCAGCATTCACCGGGACATGGTGTCCAAAGTCCAGTGCTATGATCCAGTTGAGAATCGGTGGATGATCAAAGCGGAGTGCCCGCAGCCCTGGCGCTACACGGCGGCTGCTGTCCTGGGCAGCCAGATTTTCATCATGGGGGGAGACACGGAGTTCACAGCAGCATCTGCCTACCGCTTTGACTGCGAAACGGACCAGTGGACGCGCATTGGGGATATGACAGCCAAGCGCATGTCCTGCCATGCGTTGGCATCAGGGAATAAACTGTACGTGGTGGGGGGTTACTTTGGGACTCAGAGGTGCAAAACACTGGACTGCTACGACCCAACGTCAGACACGTGGAACTGTATCACAACGGTGCCTTATTCACTCATCCCCACAGCTTTTGTCAGCACCTGGAAGCATTTGCCGTCATGAGAGTTAGGGCTCTGGGGCTAATATCCAGGAATACAATAAGGTAAGGGTCTCTTCTGCTAAAACTGAAACTTTTTATCTTGCCTCAGGTGCGTTTCCACACCACGCTGAAGCCAAGGCTCCAGTTAGCTTACCCTTTATGAGGAGGGTACATTTGAAGGTGAGGGGGATGTAGTACCAGAAAAGAATAAAAGTTCTGTGATGCTAGTCTAGCTCGCTCCTTGCTTTCTCTTGTTTCAAGATGATACCCTCAATAACTCAACAGGTCTTTGGCTCTGTGGCTATGTAGATGGCTGCAAGTAGACCAGAGCTGCTTTGCCCTCCTTCTGAACTAGCTGGATGTGCCAGTCTCCATCTTTCTATATCTGTTATAATAACACCTTGTCTAAGGTGTTATTATATTATATATTTCTATATCTGTTATAATTACACCTTGTCTAGCTGCTGTGTGTGCATGGGTATGGGAGAGCAGATCTGTCTGTGCCGACTCACATGGGTATGACCTTGGAATACATCCTATCTACATGTGGTTCAGGGCGATGCATTTTAAGATTTCTAAATGCATCCACACTTGAGATCTGGATGATACTTCAGCAGCAAGTACTTTGGAAAATTTCTCAATACTTTGTTATTTTTCCTGGGCATTGGTGTGATCAGTCTGGTGCTGATGAGTACATAGGCAAGTAACCCTTGGAAGACTGGAGAATCTCTTTTTGAGCTCTATATTTACTTCTTAGTGGGTAAGATGGGTAGTGGGTAGCAGAAGTGGAGGCTTAGAAGCCATGGTGCATTTGATGGTCCTGGTGTTTATTTAGCATCCAAACAGTTGCTTGTTAAATCAGAACTTCTGAGACTTCTATGTGAGACATGAGTGGGAGGGAAGGGGTTTGGTAACCAGAAGAAGAATGTGTTTCAAGGGGTGTGAGAACAAGAAGGCTGGTGGAAACTCAGGATGGTGCTCTGGTTCTCACTTGCTCAGGAAAAGCGTTGTTGCAGAGCAATAGGACAGGGACAGGAGGCCTGGTAGTTGGTTCCTCCCCTGTCCTCAACAGCAAGATGTTTGGCTGCCCATCTGGTTACTGGGTTTGCTCCACTTAGGCTTGTTCATCCTGACCTATCTGTGCCAAAATGCAGCTGGACAAGGAAAGGCAGGAATCTTATCTTGCACTGTGAAAACAGCTATTGATATGGGCACTTGCATAGCACCGTCTTTGCCAGAAATCTTTAACACCTTTACAGCCCCTGGTTGCAGGTTTCACAGTGTTGGCAATACATGCAGCCCTGCTTTGGTGTTTGCAGGCTAATTACCAACTAGCTGAAGGAGCCTGGAGGCCCTGGCATATGGGGGCGAGGAAGACGAGCTTCACTTAGGGCTTTATTTGGGAGGTGGGATTGTGGGGAGAGTTCTTCTTCCATATCTTCACTAAAATCCACTTCCCTTAATGCATTTCCTAGTGATGATCTTCTCTGATGCCAGCTGGGAACAGATGAGGATCTCCTGGCACATCTGCTAGGCGTTTGCCCAATGTGACCACCTGCTTTTTTCAGGCACTTGGTGGGAGGGTACCAAGCATCCTAAGCATTACGCTGGTCTTCAATTTGAGAAATGCTTGGGTTTAACATGGGCTGGCTCACAAAGAGGGTGCAGTAAGGGTGGAAAGGGTTAATTTCTCCGATTTCTGAGCCTTCCCAGCACTGGAAGATAAAGGCCTTTCCAAGTTCTTCTCAGGCGTTGCCTAGCATCTGTCACAGTGGCTCAGTAATCTAATTAACTGCCACTCAGCTATTACATATTGCAGCAAAGTGTGTGAGGACTCCATCATTTTCAGCTCAGGTCAATGAGGCCTCCCCTTAAGAGCCATCCTAGAGTTGAAAATTAATTTTCTCTGGTAGCAGATGTGTCTGAATATTAAACCTCAATGCCAGCCACACCGCTGGGAATAGGAATAGGGAATATTTTGAGGTGAGAGTTGATTCTCAGCAACAGAATAAAAGCTAGTCTCCAAAAATACACAGCTGTTACCTTCCTCCCTTTTTCCTCTGTGTACAGGTTTTGAATTGCCCAGACCTAAATAAACAGCTTTTGAGGGGATGCATAGATATTTTCCCCAGTAACCTGGAGCTTGGCGCAAGCACAAGAGAACTTGGAGCTCAAATCTACCAACCTGCAAATAAAGCTGGTGAAAAGTCACTGTATAAAGGTTTTATGTGCTTTTTGGCTTCATTTCCACTCCTCGGTTAAAAGAAGTATTTAAAATATACATGAGTTCTTGCCAGAGAGATTGCCTTTTGACTTCACTTTTATGGATTTTTTTTGTGTGTTTTCTTTTTTTTTTTTTTTAATTTAAAATTAAGTTTGTTGTTATGGCCTTGGCCCCTGACAGCTCCTTAAAGCAAAGCATGGAGACTAGTGAGTGAGAGGCAGCTCGAATGTCTCTGTCCTGCACGCGTAGCCTGGGTGCGCCCGTGCACTCCTGCGCGCTCGCCCTGGCTCTGCGGACACGGACTCCCTCCTTGCTGCGTGTGTGCCCTGCTGGCTTTGAAATCTGGAGTCCCATGACTGCTCCGTCACCCCACAGTGCTTGTGCCAATGGGTTTTGCCCCCAGGGTATGAGGGTCTTTGCTGCAACACCCCACTTGGTCCCTATGGGTTCCTCCTCTGAGGATGCGCAGCCAGGAGGCAGGTTGGCCAGCCCTGCTCCCCAGGGGTCTCCTCCGAGCACTGGGGCATTTGGGGAGGAAGTAGCTGGGCTCTTTGTCAGCTGCAGAGCCCTGGCTAATCCAATGGGGAATTCCCCTGAGCTGGAGACAGCTCACCAGAGAAGATCCAAGTTGCCCTATGGAAATGAGCAAGCCGGCCTGCTAGGGAAAGGCCTGGGCCGTTGCACCATGGTGAATAATACTTTGTACCTTCAGAAGCCTTAAAACAAAAAATTGAAAATAAGAAACTACTTCTCACCTATAAGCCAGCGAGGTTGCATTCATACCGGCTTTGAAATCTAAATAACCTGTCCGTGAAAAACAGTGGTCATAAAACACCAAGCCTCCTTTTGACAGAGAGCATAAAACCCATCAGCTGGAAAGGCTTCCTGTGGGCGCAGCCTGTGCCCGTCCCGGCGGGAGCCGGCGCCTGCCATGTGCCAGCACACCTTTCGGCAAGAGCGCCGCTGCCCCTGCCAAGAATGCAGCGTGACATCAACGTAGCGCGTGCCGCCAGCAGTAATTCCAGGGATCAAGCGTGCGCAGCAGTTTAAGAAGTGAAAGCCTGGCCTCTTCCACCACGTGGCCCCGCAGCCCGCGTGCCTCCGGTTGCGTTGGTGCTGCCTGGGGCTTGCTCTGCTCTCTGGGCTTTCTGAGGAGACCTACTCATGCGCCTCCTGCAACTGTGCAAACGTGGCACCTGCCCTCTGCTTGGTTTAAGGCCCCCAGCTGTACTAAAGCTCGTGTTCAGCTCTCCGGTGAAGGGGCCGGGTAGAACTGGCTGAGCCAGCTCTGGGGTTCCCACAGGAATTGCAGCGTGAGGAGGCGGCTGGTTGCAAAAGGGAACTGCAGTACCCAGCACTCTGCTAATGAAGCCTCTGCGTGTGTTTATAAACACAAGCAAGACCCGACCAGGAGCCTGGGGAACGGTGCTGCATGGTCTGCGCTGTCCCAAGCAGACTAATAGCAAAGCACCTGAAGTGACAATTGATGGGGGTAGTTTTGCATCTCCCAGGAGGTAATTTCAGGCTTTACCAGGAGCAAGTTCTCCCAGTGCCTTTCTCCAAATAGAAAACTCCACACTTTCTGTCCCCTGTGGTGCTCTCATTTTTGGGGGTCCAAAGGACAAGAGTCAAAAATGGGCTTGAGCCAGAGGAGAGGAGAAGAGTCTTTAGCTGGGGGTGAGAGCAGTAACTAGAGAGGAGGGAGGCACGGGTTGTGTGGCCCTGTACTATCCGAAGCAGAAATACAAGTGGAAGAGCTTCCGAGGAGAAGACTGGGAAAGGGAGAACCCTGCCCCAGGGTGTGCAGGAGTTGGGTGTGCTGAGCACCAGCCCAGGGCAGGAGGGGCTCGTCTGCAGCCCAGGTCGGACTGAGGTGGGATTTGGCTTCCCGGAGGCATGAGAGAGCAGGGGGGGGATCTTTCCCTCTTAGCGCCCGGCTGAAGATCTGAAGCGGAGAGCCAGGAAAGATGAAATGAAGGAGCAGGTAGCTGCGTCCCTCCGCTCTGGCTCCCGGCGTGGGATCGCTGTCCCGGCCTTGAGATGTCCCCGCTCCCAACAAGCCGAACACCGCGGCGGTCAGCGCGGTCACCCACAGGGCAGGACATGGGGGATCCCCTCCTTGCATTACCACCGGGGCTCCAGCCTGCAGCCCCAGGCCGTGCCGGATCCGTCGGCGTGGCGGCCGCTCAGTGTCAGGCCGCGCTGCGGCGCTCCTGCTCGCAGCCGGGCCCTTTGACGCGCGCCGAGGCACCG